>VZTT01020263.1:22575-66592 GCA_013400855.1 Buphagus erythrorhynchus | reverse complement strand
TTATGAAAGTTCCCATATTTTTTCTGATTTTAGGATGAAGTATGAGGAAGTTGTATTGGTTCACTTCTATCAGGGAAGTCCTAAATATTTCTTCCCTAACAGACACAGCTTAGAGCGCTGAGAGACACAGTTGGCTAGGTGCATTGCCCCAACTTCCTCCTTGCACGGCTATGAGGACACTCACTGAAACAGCAGAGGCAAAGCTTAGGCCTGGTGCTAGAAAGCCAGATGGGAACTGTACAAAGCTGAGTTCTCATTCAGCAGTTTAACCACTGGTGCTGTAGACACATCACCTCAAAAAATATCTGTTTCTATCCTGCCTATAAAAAGAGGAAAAAGGTCTTAGCTTTCCTAAGGAACTTAGTGATGCCTTCTGCTCGCGATAAAAAGTATATGCATCTAAGAAATCAGTTATGAGTTTGGCTCTATATTAAAAGAGTTGAAGCAAGGTCATTGCTGAGCATGCTGCCGCTCTCCACATCTGTGTTCACTGCTCTACCAATGAATAATAGTTGGGATAAAATATTTTTGATGAAGCAAAACACAAATGTTTTCCTCTGCCTCTTTTTGTGAACGTTCTTGTAAGCCTAGATATAGATCACCTTCCTTTGTTGCTCATTTTTGGCATTTAAGGGAGGAAAAAATCCAGTACTTGGTACGGGCAATCTTCAAAATCAAGGCCAAGGCCTGCATTCTGATTTTAGAGAGATAACAGTAAACGTCGAGCAACTTCAGGAATTGAAAGAATAGTTCCACATTAACGATAATATTACAGCTGAGACTGGAATTTGCCCTGTTAACTTTTAAATTGCCAACATAGCATGTGCATATTTATCTCGATTAGGAGCTTCAGATCATTCCTTCCATTAAGCTTAATGCAAGGTCTGGGTTCTATTTGTAGTAGAAGTCTTTCCCTGCCCTTTAGAAACCATACTGGGATCATTACATGGCTGCCCTTGGCAAATGTCTGACTCTATTGTCAATTGCTAAGTACGGTCAGCAATACAATGAACATTAACTGTGTTAGCTGTGTCACACAGGCCAAAATGCTACAGCAGCAGCCAAGGGCTAAAGCTCTCCTGTTTAAGGAAGCACGCTCACTGCTCTCTGTTTGGTGCAGTATCAATTATATACAGGTTTGTGACAAACTGTAAGCGTGTTTTAACACTTGGGATCTCCCTTCTAGAAGTAGGCATAACGGAATCAGTTTGCTGTAGAACAAGAAAGAGAGGGACAGATTGTAGCAAGCCGGGAAGAATAACAACTCGGAAAAACAGAGCATTCAGGAAAAAGTGAACCCCAGTCAGGAAAAGAGACAAACAGACATACTGGTCAGGCCGCTATCCAAACTGCGGGAAATTTATGTGGTACACAGGAATGTGTTGAAGGATTTAGGAAGTGTGCTTGAGGAGCTCATCAACCAGCATTATCAGACAGGAAAGCCATTATCAAGCCCTGGTCTGATAAATGGTCAAATAGCCCTGATCAATTCCATAACATAATGCAAAGTGAGCTAGTGGGGTGCCTAGCAGAAGATTACACCAGAGGAATGAGCAAAAGCAGCCTGCTACTGGTCTTTTGACATTCCTGAAAATCTCCAGGTGCTCAGTAAAGGTGTTTCTTAGAATGAAGAATAATTAGCTGATTCGAGGACATTTTAGCTGGAATTTTGTATGTCTCTTAGCAACTCCACAGGGGAAGCACCCCAGCCATGAAAGCATGCAGTAGTACCCCAGCTGAACAATGCTAGGGTGCTGTTGCCTTCCCACAGTGTTGGGCAATTCTACTCCTTTCAAATGCAAAACCCAAAGGTGACTTAATACAATAGCAGGTTTTCATCCTCCAAATAAAAGATTTACTTGTGAGATACTCAGCCTGAATCACTCTCACAGTGCACCAGATCCCCATAAGTCTTTCGGTTGCTTCTCCTTTTTGCCCACCTCTGCCCTGGTCTCAGAATTTCAAGCGGTGTCACCTCTTACCAGATGGGGTAAGCTGAGTGCTGTGGAAAATAACGAGCCACATTGTAAGATGCTGTGCTTGATGGTGAAGCAGGTGCTAAAGAGGAGATGTGAATAAGGAACTGGTTTGGGTGAAGTGACTGTAGATATTTTCCACTTCTTCTGTAATAGAGCACTTTGAGACAGGTGCTGACAAAAAATGTCCCATTGCTGAGGCCTTCCCCTTGGCTGGCAGTCTTGTGTAAGCTGGAGCTAGCCCAGAGTATCAGGTTGCTTTTTATGCCGTGAAAAGCTAGAACTCTGATCTGGAAAGAATTGGAAGTGCCTATGGAACGCTGTCAGACACCCGATCGGATAGTGATTGCTAAGGAGAGGATGACCAGGTCTCAGATACCCGAGATAAGTGTTGAGAAAACAAAGTTTGCAGCCATGGCAGCGACTGTTGTCTCTTAAACGTTACCCTTTACAGGGCTTGGCATCCTTAGGTGTAACAGAGACTGTTAGTCCTTCATGTGGTGAGTGAACAGAGCCAAAGGAGCTGAATACCTTGCACAAATCAGGGAATGGCTGCTCCTATTGCTGCCTTTGGGTGTATGCGATTGCACATACATCTGCAGACACATGCCTTGTATGCTGTGTTATATTCTGCCACCGTGATTTCAGTGTTACGATGATTCCTGGTATAAGCAAGAATGACACAGAAAGGTTGCCTGTCAGTTATAAGAAACAACTGAGGCCTCTTGGCTGTTAATCACTCCGGCTTGGAGTGATTGTTATCTTCAGCTATTTTCAATAACTTTGCAAATTAGAACTAATGACAGAGATAAGTCACTAAGAACATAACTCATCTTTTATATTTAGAAGGTTTATCCTTCCTCACTTGCTAAAAAATTGTAATTTCACATGTAGAGTCAGGCTGTGCAACTTCATCTGAGCAGTGATTGTACCTATGCACTCCACTGATCTCATTTCAGAATGGGCTTCTGATATTTAAACTATCCAAAATCTTTCTATGCCTAAGACACCTCCTTAAATCCTTATTGCATAAGTTCCGGTGGATTGCTTTGCTATTAGATTCGAACGTTTCAGCAGGTTGTGTTATCTCAAGGTCTGAAATGAGTATGCTTTAACACAAGTCTAGAAAGAACTTATCAGGTGAGGACTTCCCGGCTCATGCTTCAGCTTCTGAATGCACATGGGTACACCTACCTATGTTATATGTGTGTGTATCTTTGTATGGGGAAATGTGGGCAAGTAAACAGAGTTTGTTTTAATTAAATGACACGTTGCTGCTGTTCTAGGACAGTTTTTCTTTTTTTTTTCTAGTGCTCCAGATTGATTCTAAAAAGTGGTAACCACAGGTGCTTAGGGAACTATTGAAACACCATGAACAGAAATGCACCCATTGATCTTGGTCTTTGGGTTGTGGCTCAGACCTGAAAAGAGCTCCTTAATTGCCTGTAGTTCAAAAGAAATCTTATTTCCCAATAGAGTTTTACTGAAAAAGAAAAACCATCAGATATTGAGACAGAAAGCCCAGTGTGATTTGGGCATCAAAATATTTTAAATCTCTCAGTTTAAGCTCTGAGGATTAGCATCATCTTTCCATCTTTGAATCACTCTTTTGGGCTTCACCTGTGCTGTTTACATCCAATAACTGTTTTGAGAGGCTTTTGCAGAATGTCATATTCCCATGCTCTGTCCCACCTGCAAGAGCTCAAAAGGAGATTTCAAGGGGCACAGAAAGGTGGGTGTGGTTTAGACTATTGAAGTGTAAAGTTAATTCCTTGTTTGTGACAGAACAGAAAGACACGGAAAGTTGTACTTAATTTTTTTGTGAGATTAGGAAATATGTTAACCATTGGTATCTTAACCTGCACTGTAAATTGTTCTAAATGCATGAATGAGAGGCAGTTTTAAAAATACTGGGGGGTTGTGATTAATCTGTGGTTGCTGAGTCTCTAAATAGCAAAATAATTTGATTTGCTTGGCTCTGGTAGACCTAGCTGAGAATAGGTTGGAAATTTTCTTTCAAAACACCTTTTGTCAGAAAACTGAAATTTTTGCTAGATAATTACTCTGTGAAAAAGTAGTTTTCTTTCATAATTAAAAATATTGTAAAAATGGAAATATATACTATCCAGGGAAGAGTATTTTCCAAAGAATTACACTATTTGTACCATTAGCTAATAGCTATGAGCTGTCAGCTTTAATAACCACACACTTATTATTTTTAGATAAGGTTGCATATGTTAAGAAATTGCCTGTGAGCTAATGGTAATTGAATTCTATTAGTATTGCTTTGGGTTTTACACATACCGACTGGGGCAGAACTGCAACTTTCCCTGCACATTCTAGATTTACAGGCATAGCTACTTCCTGCTGTGAGAGAGCTACTACTGACAACTGTTAAATGTTAAATTACAACTGCTAATGAAGTTGTAGCTACCTGACATAAAGTGCTGACATATACAGGCTATCTGGTGATGGAAATTTGCTTAAAATATTTCTTTTTTTGGGAGGCTTTTTTGTCTTGTACTACAGTAAAGAATATGCCTGAAAGTGTTCTGCATCGTGGCTCTGGCTCGTTTGCAAGAAATGTGTGTCTCTTCCCCCATGCGCACAGATTGGATCTGCTGGACGACTTGTTAGCTTAATACTAATGCTCATCGAATTGCAGCCTACTGTGGGAAACGTTTAAGTGTGATCATGCTGGTTATAAGTTCCTGCCCGTGAAAGTGCAGAAACTTGGCAGTTGGTCTAAGGGTGTATGTGCGTGCATTTCTGTCTCTATACCCTCAAAGACCTTTCTTTTCTCCCTTGGCCTCCGTGTTCCCCGCGAAAGAGACAATCTGTACGTATTTTGACATCGTCATCGTCCAAGCAACCCGGGAAGGATTTGGTAGTTACCCCTCCTCCCCTCGTTCCGTCTCTCTCTTATTCCTTCCCGATCCACAGCTCTCACTTCTTCCTTCCTTCACACCGGCGGTGCCGCCCACTTCGTGCCGTCTCGCTCCCGCGGCCCCGCCCGCAGCCCATCGCGCCCGGCCCTCTCGGGCCCTGAAGTCCCTGGGCAGCTGCGAAAGAACTCGTGGACCCGCCCCTTCTCCCTGCTCGTTCCACCATTGCCTGCCGAAATTCCATCTCCCCGTTTGAAGGAGTGTACGCCGAGCGGGGCAGACCGAGCGGCCGCACCACCCGCGCCGCTTCTGTGCGGCGGCTGCCCCGAGCTGCTGCGCCCCAGGAGAACGGGCCGTGCCCGGCGGCGCCGGGGGCCGGGCTAGGGCCCGCCGCGAGGCACAGGCAATTCTCGAAGAGGAGAGGCGCCGGCGAGCGGGGAGACGAGCAGGCGTCTGCCGCTAGCCGCTCTCCAGCTCCCCTGCCTCCCTGCCCGCGCAGCCTGCGGTCCGCGGACACCATGGCCGGCGAGATCGAGGATCTGAACGGTCGGGAGGCGCAGACTGTCTGCGACGGCCTGGGACGCTACGAGGACACGCTGCGGGGCGCCGTCCGGGAGATCCATGTGGACATCCAGTTGTTCAAGCAGGGGGTAGGCCGGCAGGTGGAGGAGGTGCTGCGCCTCGCCAGCCCCCTGGCACGCGCTGTCTCTGAGCTGCAGCAGGAGAATCGGCGCCTGCGGCTGCAGCTGGAGCGCCTGTCTCGGCAGGTGGAGGCCCTGGGCCGCTCGGCGGGGCTGCCGCACGAGTGGGTGAACGAGGCGGCGGAGACCCCTCGGGCCATGGGGCCCGGCTCGCCGGGACAAAGTTCGGCCGACGGCGCATTCTCCAGTCGTGCCAAGCTAGCGGTCACTGGCCGGAGCCAAGTAAGCGGCCAGGGAGACGGCAGGAGGGAGGGCCAAGGGCATGCATGAGCGCATGCTTCACGGGTGTTGCCATACTGCGTTGGCATGGGGTAACGTTTAGGGACACGAGGTTCCTCGTTTGCGGCGTGGGGTCCAGTGGTATTTTGGGAGGTGCTCTGAGAAATGGTCTTGGCTGCGATACCACCTGGAGATCTACCTGGTTATGGCTCTGTTTGGTCAGATTGGGATCTTGGTTGGAGTGGTAGCAACTTGTGGGTTCCCTGTGGTTAGAAATAAGAGGAGATGGGGCAGACTTGGCTATCGATGTACGTATCTAGGCAAATATTTTTGTATCTTTTCTGGACTCTATTCTGGCGGATCTGTGTGCCAGCAATGCTTGTTTGCCACTTGGCAAGCTCACAAAGGGGAATAGCTTAGCATATAGCAGGCAGTAAAGTTTTCCTAAGATAACATCCCGCAGTGAGACAGTTTTGCTGTCCAGCTGCTGTCCGTCACTGCTGCCTCTTGTCCCTGAGAGGCTGGCGCAAGCTGTCGTGATCTCCGTGTCCGAAACTTGCATAAACGTAGTCATTCCTCCCGGTGATACAACTTCCTGCAGTGTAATCAAGCATTGTAACTCGGTGCATAGAAACCCCAGTTAGTGTAAAGCTCCTCTGGTACTGAGATGTTTTGTGTAATCCTTTTTCTGTGTCTGTCTCTGTAAAAAGAGTTGAGAGCTCCTGTGCAATCCTTGACACCAGGAGAGTGCAACCCAACAGTACACTGTGATTCGGTCACATAAAACTGGGGTGCGAGAGACTTGGCTTTCACGTATGACAGCCTGTTTCACATCGTCTTGGTTAAGCATGTCTTAAGGGGGTTTTAAGATTGTTGAAGCTTAAAAAACTGGTCTGTGATCTGTCCAGGCTTGAGGTTAAAAAAGAAAAGTTTGGAAATTCAATTCAATAGAATTGGTGGGAATGAGCAGAGTCTGTATTGCATTCCAGCCTTCTTCATTCCTACTGGCCTGTGAATGGAGGCACTGACCTTCCTACCTCTGGGCAAATGAAAAGATAAAACTGTTGTTTGATACATTGTAGCAACTGTTGCCTTTTTCCCCCCATGTGACAAAGGTAAGCAGCATGCATACAACTTGCAGACTGGTTCATTTTTGTTCTGCGGAGCTATCTGCACTTGCTTGTAAGGACTAGAAGTAAGCTGAGTGATACGCAAGGGACAAGGGAGTGTGGTCCCTCCCTCCGTTTCACCCGCTCCATCACCGCTGTCTGCATTGTGGTGTGTACTTCACAGTCTATGAAGAGTCTTGCATCAATGTTATGGCAATATCCAGCTTGAGGTATCGGTCCGCGTTCAAACACATTATGAGCTTTTTGTTTGGATAGGAACCTTCCTGCTTTGCTTCGAGGGTTCAGGGAAGATCACTTAAGTGCTGATCGTTCTTCAGTGCCCTCACAAAAATTTAGTTTGGAGAAATTCCCAAGTTAGCAGAGCTGACCGAAAAGGAATTTCAGTACTGAGAACTATGGGAGATGCAGCTACAGCTATACACACCAAGTCTGTGTGGTGAAAACATGAATTTGTGGGTCAGGTTCTGATGTGGCCACACACAAATGGCAAAAAAGCAAGTCTTGGTTGCTGTGTCAGTCACCCAGATTCTCTGTAATGAGCACTGCTTCTCCAGTTGATTCAAATTTCTGGTTATATGACTGAAGAATTTGAAACAGAATACCATAAATGGCACTGTGTATGTTTTCAGAGTACCTGTGATAAAATTGGTGACACTTTTAGTCTTAGTAAATACTTCTATAAGTGTGAGATACAAGAAGCAAGTAATACTGACCTGGAAATAGTAGCAAATCAAGATGTGCTCTTCTGCTCCTGAAAAGATTTATCGCTTGAGTTCCTTTTTACTGTGCAGTCGATGCAGCATTAATTGGATACCAGAGATTCTGAGCATCTTTGTTATCTGAACCATTATTTTCTAATATTGCTAGATTCTTTTTCACGGTAATTTCATTGGGGGAAAAAAATTAATTCAGGGAGTTGCAAGCATAGTTCAGAAGTAAAGACACAAATCTCCTTTTAATTATAATCTGGGCAATTTCTGCTGTGATGTCCTTGAAAGCTGTTATACGGCAGGTCCAAATGCTGGTTTGGGTGGAATTTTAAATGGCCATTAGCTACTCTGATTTGGAGGTGAGTCTTTCTGTTATTCTGATACCAGACTTCAACTCAGCTCTCTTAACCAGGGCAGAATCTTAAGAGCTGCTTTCATGAAGGTGGAAAATAGGGGCTATTTGAAGAGTTAGTTTCAAAGATCTGGATCCTGGAGCCATACCTGTGCTACTGAGCATTTACAAAGGAAGAGCTTTTATCTTTTTTTTTGTTGATCTGATTTTACATTTTGGCAGGAGTTTTATAACTTATGGTTTTTCCATAGATTTTGTGATTGAGCATGATGCCTTTGTTAAGAGGGAGGACTATGAGTACTTTAAGAGTGTTCTGTTTTAAAACTGTCAGAAGAGTTTCTGTATAACCTGGACAGATTGCTGCAGAGAATCTGCCTGCAGTGGTCAAAGCTGCAGAGAGATAGATAGCTGGCTATGACCACCTATGAAGGTCTAAACAAGTATTACACATTGGGATCTCTCTCTGGTGACCTGATGACAGCCAGCAGTGAGTCAGCCTGTGAGTAACTGCATAAGACATGACTTGAGCATACGTAATGACCTACGTATTTCCAGCAAAGATGGGCTGAGAGAGCTGGGGTTGTTCAGCCCCAGGGGTTGTTCAGTTCTCTTCTGGAGAAGAGGAGGCTTCAGGGAGACCTCATTGCAACCTTTGACTACTTTAGGGGACTTACAAAAAGGGGGGTGAGTGGCTTGTTTTTGTATGGGCAGATAGCAACAGAAAAAGGAGCAATGGTTTTAAACTGAAAGAGGGCAGGTTTAGATTAGATGATAGGGAGAAACTGTTCACTCAGAGGGTAGTGAAGCACACGTAGCCCTGGGAAGTTGTGGATGCCCCAACTCTGTCAATGTTTGAGGCCAGGTTGGATGGACTCCCGAGCAACCTGATCTAATGCGTGGAATCTCTGAACATGGCAAGGAGTTGAAACAAGATGATCTTTACTATTCCTTCTGACCCAAACCATTCTGTGGTTCTATAATGACAGGGAGATTATATGATCCAGCAATCACCTGGCATTACATACTCTATTTCTAAACTAGCTCAACTCCTATGTTTGATAATGGAAGTCTGTTGGTTTAACTTCTTTATTATTCTCTTATACTTCCTGCAAGTATCCTTTTAGAATGGTGACATTTCAAGATTGCCTTGATCCTTATCTAGATTATTTTTGTTGTTGTTTGTTTTGTTTTAATTCACTGTGACATAGCCACAGGCACCTGCTGAAGCTGCTAAAGGAGAATTGTTCCCTCCTACCGATTTATATCCAGGCTTACTTCAAAAAAGGTTCTATGAGAAGTACTCCTGTTGTTTTTCTTCAGTGCAATAGCTTCTCTAGTTTGTTCATAGTGTTCAAGGCTTTTTCTTCAAGTTGCAGGGTTAGTTACAGATAGAGAATACTTGTATTGTCTGATGGACATTGGCTTTCTAGTAGTAGAATTAAGGGGTAAATGTGATGCACTTCTTGCTGGTGTCTAGCAGGCTTGTTTGCATCTCCTCAAAATTTCATCGTTCCCAGTAGCTGATGTATCAATGATCTCTATATATGCAAGGAATAGAGTGTGGAATCTTGCCTTTGTGGCAGTCAGTGGCGATATGACTGTTCATCAAAGTGAAGCATCAATTTCACCTGTCATATGTAAGAAGAAGGGGATGCACTTCTCCTAGATAAACAGCATTTCTAGAGCCAGTCATTTGTATTGTGACCCTTGTGGTAGCTGGTGGTTTTATGAAAGACACTGGAGGACTGAAATCTCTCATTTGAGAGAGCAATATCATGTCTGTCATTCTTCCAGAATTTGACCTCGTTGCAGACAAAATCCTGAAGACATAACAGACATGCACCTTAGAGGTTCAGTGAGGAAATAAGAATTGTATTTCTTTTTTTTCTAATCTTGTGATCTGGTGCTTACTTGTTCTGAATGCGTTGAATTTTCGCTACTGGCTTGCGATAATTGCAGCTTCTGATTGTGGATCTCCAAAGTGAAACTTCTTTGCAGCAAAGGAGGAATTCCAGCAGCCCTACAACAGTTCTTCATCATGTTGTTTTCACATGAGTTGTACAAATGAGTACTTCTTCTCATTTAGTACAGATATATGTAGTTATCCCTCTGCTATTTATGATCTACCTAACCAGCACTGACAGAAGTACTAATGCTAAACACATGGGTTTGTCAGAAGCCTGGCTTCTCCAAAGCAGATTTTGAAAGTACTTCAACCAGACACTACTAAATGCACATCAGAATCTGATCCCAGATCTTCCCACTGTTCTGTCAGCACATGAGCCTTCTTCCCCATTCTCCAGCCTGGTATCAGTTTCTTCTTTGGCACTGTTAGCCAAACTGTAGCAGTCAGGTTTGCATGAAGTAAGGATTTGCATGAAATAAGTAATGCAGCACTTGTCATTGCATTAGAAAGCCAGTTCAGTGTGTAGAATGCTACATGACCTTTGCAATGACCATGTCATTTGACGATTTTACTCACCCACACCTCCCCAGCTTATAAAAGTAGATTCATGTTTACAGCCTGCATAGGCATTCTTCATATTCAGGTAATAATGGCTGACATGAATGGCTAAACAGTTCCAACTGTATATTGTGGGTACATTCTAGGGAGCTGCATTAGCTATGCTTTACATTTCAGTTCTGTATATGGGCAATAATTGTTGACTGGGGTCTCAATTGCACTAAATGCAACAATAAAAGTTCTGAATCCCTGATTCTGCGTGGTTTCTATAATTAGTATTTGTTGTCATTTTCTCAGTCCTGGCAGCTGGTGATAGCTGAGTTTATTCATGCACATAAATACAAAAGTTTCGAAATGGGGAGGGGTTTCAGAAATTAAAACATCTGGACACAACTACACAATCAATGAAACTTTTTGTGGGCTGTATGTTGGATGATTTCTCTCTACTAGTTGTAGCTGCTGCTTCTTGGAA
Source organism: Buphagus erythrorhynchus (assembly GCA_013400855.1). Lineage (NCBI taxonomy): Eukaryota > Metazoa > Chordata > Aves > Passeriformes > Sturnidae > Buphagus > Buphagus erythrorhynchus. Next base: position 55,683 of record VZTT01020263.1, on the reverse strand, counting down.
ACTTAACTGCAGTAATCACGTATGCATGAAGCAGTTTCTTCTTCCTTTAGTTATGCAGCCAAAAATCACATAGTTCCTCACGGTTTAACATGCCCCTTCACCCCCCAAAAAAACCCAGCCCAGCCAGCCCAAAAACCCGATCAGTCAAACAAACAAAACCCAAAAAGCAAAATCACAACCTCCTACTAAACCCACGAAAAAGATTTCTGGCTGATTTTTCTGGAATTATATTGACAGACATTATGAGGAGAATTTATGCTTTTCCCAGGAAAAATGCTACCCTTACAGAAGTTACAGATTATAATATAGCTGTAATGTCCTATGTAATGCTTGTACAATATGTTTTCATAGTGTAATTTTTCTCTGCAGAAAATAGAAAAAAAATAATGCAGAGCATTATTCCACACAATCAATTTCTCTGCTGTTACATGAAGTCTTCTGTTTATCACCATCACAGTGGATGGTGATACCTTTATCTAACAAAAGATAACCTCTTAGGTGCTTGGAGTCCGTTAGGGACAAAGGTGTGAAGATTGATTTAAGTTATGCATTGCCAGTGCTTCATTTGCAGGCTCAGCTCCTTCTTATTTTGTGGTCACTTGCACGAGGAAGACCTGTTCTTGGCAGGTGTTTCTGGATATTCTTCTCACTTTTGCTGCTGTTTTAGATTTAGTTGTCATGTCTGTTGTCTGTTCTGACAGAGCATAGACCTGGATGACCACCAGAAACCTGAGTTTAGAAGAGTTTTTAGTTCTTCCAACATTGAAAACGGGCATCGATCTTCATCATCAGGTAGGAACAAGGCATGAAATGAAGTGGCACTGCTTGTAAAATACCTGATCTTGGCAGTCATAGAGCAGGTCTCACATTTTGGAAGGGTTAGAATCTGCTATAGTTTCCCAATGGATATTGTCCAATACTTTATTTCATAATTAGGAGTTTAACTTTCAAACTTTGGCTTTACTGTTAAGCGTGTACTATGGTGTTTCATAAATTAGAGGCTATTACTGCTGCGTTAACCTGAGACACAAGTGATAAGGCCGCTATGCTGGGTGCCATTGTAGTCTTGCATCCCAAAACATCTTGCAAGTCACCCATCTGCTTCCATTATCCTTCAGTGGAGGAAGGACTTACCATCTCCACTTCAGAGAAAGTCACACAGTCCTTCATAAAACCATGAAAAGAACAGAAATGCTGCTTCCTTAACCAGGGCAGGAGACTGGGGATGAGGGCTGCACAGAGGAAGAGAAGCTTACCAAATGCAAGTGCCAGTATATTAATGATCTGAAGACATTGCTCCTGCTGAGATTCACATAGAGTAAGTGTGATCGCTGCAAGGATCACTTGCGCTAGGATTGTTTCTGCTGGTAAATAAATGGTACATTGGTACAATGTTTCACAGGGGAATAAGTCCAATGACTTGTAGAATAGAGTTGTTGTATGGACATTGGTTTGTAACAAAATTACAAAGCTGCAAGCAAATTTACTTCCTCTCTCCCATTTTTTATTCAGGTCAGGCAAAAGTTGCCCGTGAACTGACCTGTTTTCAGATGTCAGAATCATCTTCCCCTGAAGCCCATGCCCCTGCAGTCACCTTACAAATGCCCCACCTTCCTGTAACTGCAGTAACCAGGACATCTGAGAAGTTTTCAGGAGAGAACGTCTGTCCAACAGGAACAACTAATACATCTTCTTGCCTGCTGGGGCAGGGCAAGAGCACAGATATGATGGGAGTAAAATCTTCCAACCAGCCAGGTAAAAGACAGAAAAATAACTTGCTGAAGCTGCATCCCGTTTCCTTTCTTCAACTGGTGCTATGAATATTGTCCTGTGACCTAGTGGTAATTATGAAACTGTGCTTCTATAGCTATATATCTCATTGTGGGACACTCCAATTTGGAATATTATCTGGATCTTTTGGCTGTAATGTCACATCTGCAGAGAATTTTTGTGCCTAGTGAAGCATATCTTACAGCACAGTTACTGAATTCAATAAGTTACTGAATCTCTTAAACATGCCCAGATATTTTCAGGAAATTTGTTCACATTTTTTGTGCTTTGAGACTGGACGCCCTGTGAGAAGTTAGGCACATATTTGACTAACAGGTTCCAATAGTCATTTGGAGGAAAGAATGACTGACAGCAGTCTGACACGTATACACGCGTCAATGATAGCAGAATCTTAGTTCTATTGAAACTGAGTTAAAAAAAAAAAATTACATTGAAGCCATTCATCCTTGGCTGTGACACTTAAAAATTGGACTATATATAGGGGTGAGAAATTACAGAAGGAGACCAGATGGGATTGCTAGCAAGAGACGGGGATTATTTGCAGATTGGTCTTTCAATTTTTATCTTACTAAAGCTGAGAGTGTAGCAAACACTTCCTTTGTTTTTTTTTTGTGCTGATATAGTGAAGGACTGGAATTCAATTACAATGAGAACAATGGATTCATCTGCCACTGCAGGCAGACGTTCCTATCTGCATATCCTTATGCAACAAAAATTGAGAGTGATCCCATGCTCTTTGGGGGATTCAGATCTGAGCATGTAGTTTCGATTTGTAGGTACACGGTAATACTAATATTGCTAACAAGTCTGTATGCAGACTCACAGAATCATGAACACTTGTTCTACTCCATCAGATTCTCAATCAGTTCAAAGTGAGGGGTACTTACCCTTATTTGCATGGTGATGTATGTGTGCACTGTTAGGCATTCTCTGCAGTGGAAACCATAGGTGCCACAAAAATGTGGCAGGCAGACAGCTTGAGCAGTGAAGATTTCAGCTGATCAAGTGAAAACTGTGACTGTACACAAGGTAACAGCAGTTGGAAGGTGGTGTGCTCACCCATGTATATTGAAGCTAATTACTTCAAGCAAGATAGAAGTAAGGAGTCTCCTTTGTAAATATGAATGTGGCAAAGGACAAAATGCTTTAAGGATTCCTGATTTCAGTTGAAATAGATGAGTTGAGCTTTCTCCAAAAGTACCTCTGATTGCTGTCACCAAACTGTTGCTGTCTGCACAATGTACTGGCATTTTACAGTGGTCTCAAGTGTCGGTTTATTTAGCAAAATATATAGCCCTTCCAGAATAAGAATCACACTCCTCTTCATCTGAAAACATCTGAGATTTGCATAAATATCTGGCTATTTTTAGTGGTCAAAAATTTGTTACACCTGTATGCTGGCATCTACCAGTTTGTTTTACATGAGAAGTGTAGTTGATCTGGATCACTTCTATAAGAAGAGGGGAGAATTCTGCATTTTCAGAGGGTGATTTAGGCAGTGATCGGGTTGGATTGCTTCTAAGATGCCAGTCCTTCGTGTATAGAAGGAGTGTTTATGCAACAAGTTTTGATTTTAGTACATTAAAACTGCGCAAGACACTCCACTGTTTTGCATTTATAGAGCATAGCTGGAGTCCAGAGCTGAGCCCTAAGAGGTAAAGCACAAAAGATAGAACCTCAGGGGTAGAGGAAGGAAGATGCAAAGTTGGTTTTAAGCCACATTTGCAACTTCGAGTCTGTTCTGCTTTACAAACTAAAATGTCTTCCTGGTAGAAATTAGATAATTTAAATTATGCACTCTATTACACTGAACTCCCCAGGGCTCATGTGCTAGAATGACTTTTGCAAGCACCACTTTTTCCTTTAACTGAAATTATAGTGGCAGTGTGCCTTCCTGTAAGGTCTGCACAAGGGTCTGAAGTGATCTTCCCTTCTGAGTGCAGTTTTATCAAAGACCTCCTCTGAGTCCTTTCTGGTATGTTTACACTATCCCCGCTGCAATGCAACAATTTTACAGAGGAATTGAACCACTGGGGAAAATCCTTCCCCAGCTTGTTAGCTCATATGGAAGTTAGAGACCTGAAGCTTTAAAGTGTGGTGGCTAAAAATACCCAAACGATTATTTATCAGGATAGTGCTATCCATCAGGAAAGCACATGAGGAAAGTTTCTGCACTAATATATCTTTTCTGTTTTTATATAGAGAATGCTACTTCTGTCATCAAGTCTGTTTCAACTGTCAACTACGGGCTGCATAGTGGAGCCAAAACTGGTGACAGGTATGCATTTTTCATGACATTTTGGTGGGCCATTGTGGTCAATATCGTCTCAAGGGACAGGTGTTCTGCTGACTTGGAAAACAGGTGAGTCCCAGATGCTGTATTTTAAGCACTGTGTCTATAATTGTACATTAATCTACTTGCCCCATAATCTCTTACATTAACGTAGGCAGTTCATTTAATGTATGTACTATGTCCATCAACATGTAAATGGGCATATTCCTCTTAACCACACTTCTATTTTTGGGGAATAACGAATCAATGACTACTGGAGTAATCACACTATCTGTACTAAAACCACCCTAGTTATGTACTAGTACTTAATTACTAGTACTTAGTAATTTTCTTTCAACACAGCAGTGCTTATGTACATACCCTGAACATTCTCAAGTGAAACATACCAGGTTATTTATTGATTGTACTTCTCATAGGAAATCAGCAACCTGCTGTATGTATCATGCTATATGTCTAGTTTGAGGACCATTCATTCCCCCTTAAACCCCTTCCACAACTTGCTCTTTTGTGCCTCTGATTGCTATATCAGGGCACTATCCTTGTTAATCCTCACACCTTTCTTTTCGTGAGACATCCAGTAGGCTGTACATCAACATCACACCTGTGATTTTAGCTTTGGATAGCTATAACACATTTGGCTCTTTTTTGGGGGGAGGCTTCTTCAGGCTGTCCCAGCAGTGCACCGAAAAACAAATGAGTCACTGGTGCTATATTTTAAGCCTGTTAAAGGCTGTGAGCTTTCCTCTGGGCTAAGTGGAACAGAGATGAGAAAGAACATTTTATAGAGCAGTTTCAAGTAGAACTAACTGTGGATTTCCGCATTGTTTTAGTCTTAATCAGTAAGACTTTCAGTGCCTGATAGTGGTTGATTTTTGTTAAGAGGAGGAAGTTGTCAAGTCCAAATATTTCCAAATGCAATGTTTACCTTACTTCATTAATGCTGATGAAGCAGTATATGGCTCAAACAAACACAAATTAGAATATAATCCTATATTTCTCCATCAGATTTTCAGCTTGCAGTCAGTAAAGCAACACTGACAGAAGCTCAGAATTCTATGCACTGTAAATAAAAATTTCAAAAGTACTTCCTGAATTACTCTTCAAGTTTCATTTAAAAAATATCACAGCCTCCAGGAACCCTGAAGTTGGAAATCGAAGGGATTTAGTGCTCCTCTGTGGCCACAACAGTTTTTTTTGGTCATATTTCTTTTCTTGAAGGTTTTTAATTGTTGTTCTGCTCAATGCTACAAAGTGCTTGTGGCTTGTCCACCTGTGTCTTATCTGTAACAGTACCTTGGGGGCTTCTATACTTAAGTGCTGTTGTGTGCCAATAATAATTTTACTTTTATTAAAATTGCTTTTGACTCATGCAGGTCCTCTTGAAATGGATCTTTCAGAAGGTTTAGAGACAACAGTTGAACCTTTATGCTGGCTCTTGTCACTGCAGAGAGTTACTCTTTTGTTTACCGCATACTTTTCATCTTATGGTTCTCCAGTGCCGTTGACAGTTACTGTGATGTGAGCCCCAGCTCTCACTCACCTCCTCCTGCTGTACATCAACAAGTTGAAAGGAGGCGAGAATTGGTTCGGTCTCAGACGCTCCCCCGCATTACAGGAACGCAGGCCAGGAAAACGCTTTTCGAGAAACTTGAACGTGATGATGGAAAGTACGTCACAGTCCTTGTCTCCAGAATGGTTTGTTAATGGGAAACTAATTTGTCGGTTATTACCAGCAGAGTACAGTTGGGTGGGAGAACTCTCTCACTGTCCTCAGAACTGAGGGACAATATGAGGTAACTTTAAGGTTCACTGACTTTACAGTCCAAGCCTTGGAAATTCACAGCTACAGATTCCTCTGATTTTGGAGTTGTTCAGTTGAAGCAGCAGGTGTCTTTTATCAGGAAAGAGTTCTGTGAAAGCTGTCTTCTCCATCATTTTAGGAGACTGTGAATATAGTGACTTTCTGTTGCCATTCATTGAGGATCAAAAGTATGGGTGCTTCGTGATGGGAGTATGATTTAAGTAAAAGAGGGCTTGGAATTCTGGCTTTAGTTTAATAAAAATTAGCTTTTATTGCAGGACCAACAAGTCGAGGTTTCAGCAACATTTTTCTCAAATATCACCTGGACAGGGGCTGACCTGGGCAAAGTTGCATAGATGTTCCTGACAAGTAGGTTTAAGTTTTTCTAGAATGTTATTTAATCTGGTCTCTGTTAATTTTCCAGAGAAAAAGGAGAATCCAGAGCTAAGCTGAAGAGGTCACTGAGTTTTGGGGTTGCCAGCGCTAGCAGCATTAAACAAATTCTGTTAGACTGGTGTCGCTCAAAAACCATAGGATACAAGGTGAACATGTGCTAGCACTTTCATATCTCTCTTTTTTTTTTCAGGAGAATTTGCCAAAATCCATGCTCAAAAAGTGAATGCACAATATGCTAGAGAATGAGTTAATTTCCTCAAGGTCATAAGTTTTTGTGTGGGTAACACTAATGTGGTTTGCCTAAAAAGCACTTCAAGACAGTCAGTGATTGCATGAATGAGATTCTGTATGTCTGTTAAAGCAATGCATTAGTGTTTTTCTGAAAGCCTACCTTTTTGTGCTTATGGATATAAATTTACACACAGACTTTTTTTTTTTTTTTTTAGATGCGGGCTGTAATTTTTGCATTCACATTATACATGACAAGTTCTGAATACATGGAGACTATGGTCATTTTGCTACATGCAGGCCAAAGTGCTCTGCTAGTATTTGACATATGAATTTGTAGTAAATGGTTGAGTTTGAATTACACTGTGAGTAGGTTTTTATGAGGTAGCATCAGTGTAACTAAAAGAATACAGCAGTTGAGATTTTATTCATTTTACCTGGCCTTAAACTGCAATTGTCAAAGAAATACAGAATTTTTTTTTTCTAGGGATTTTGTGTGTGTGTGTAGTATGTTTTTCAATGTTCCTAAACGTGCATAATTGTTACTAAACTGTATATTATAGTATAAATAAGCAGAACTAATTAAAATTATGGTTAATTGCTTATCAGAAAAGCTGGGGCTTGAATTTTATATGATGGGAAAGCAACATGAGACAAGAGCACAGACGTTTCTTTTCACTGTGGCATTTGAAAGTAACAATAAGAATTTGTTTTAAGAATCAGGTTGTGCAGTAGGTATGGTTTTTCCTGTATTTCTACCTATCTGTGTGTAAACAGATATTGAATTGGGCAAAGCACGCAAGCATAGTCTTTATCTAGTGTTATTCACAGCCACAAAATTGACTGTCCTTCAATTTTAAATCCTCCATAGGGTGATTATGGTTATATATAAGCAGTGTCCTTATTTTCCACAGATACTGACCTGGTACACTGGGCCAACTCCAGAGCTCACTGATGTTGATTAGATTCTTCACAGGATTTTCAGTGGGCTTTGGATCAGGGACCTTGACTATGTGTCTGCTTTGCATCTGGGTATTTCAGGCAAAAAAGCTTTCATCACTGAGTGTGCCATTTTTTTCCCAGAATGTCAACAATGAAATGGATATACAAAGATGGGAAGAAAAAAATAAAGCCTGTGCTCTTGTTGGTGGGAAAGAAGGATAGAAAATTGTATTGAACAAAAGCAGCTGCTCTTATTTGTTCCCCTGTGCTGCATTAACGTGTATTTTTTTCATCATGACAGCACATTGATCTCCAGAACTTCTCCTCGAGCTGGAATGATGGGATGGCATTCTGTGCTCTTGTGCATTCTTTCTTTCCTGAAGCTTTTGATTATAATAAGCTTGACCCAGCTAATCGCAAGCAGAACTTTGAGCTGGCCTTCACAACAGCTGAGTGAGTACATTAGCTATCTGTGAAGTGCTCCCAGTTCAAGTCTAATGCACCTGAGCAGCAGTGAAGAGTTTAATTATTATTCTTTTAGACTCTGTATTGATGCCTTGAGAGGCTACCTAGAACAGAGGCTAGACAGTGTTAAAGGAATAAAGTAGGTATTTATTATAAAGGCCTTCAAGGGATATACCTTGGACCGGACAAGAGCCTGGCTGTGGCTGCACCTAAGATGGATAATGGATCACATGTTTTCATACTTTCATAAGTTTTGGTCCATTTACATATTGGGGTTAATTGTCCAATTACTGCTTCAGGTTATGAAGTCCCCTCTTCCCAGTTTGCTCTCTTCAGTTTGCTTTTGTTTATACTTTTTGGGCCTGAAGCTGCACTGGTGTCCTTGGTTCTCGGGCTGGAAAAGGATTGTTTTGTCTAACTAAGCTGTGAGGAGAACTTGCTAACACTTTATATGAAGTTCAGAGTTATATACTAATGCAGTGCAGAATCTGGATAATATGAAAGCTAAAACTTAAGGCATCAGTATCACTAGCTTGCATGTATCATGCCAAAAAAGATAAAGTTCAGCAGAGAGAATGCATAGAACATGTGGGAGACTTCCCTCTGACTGTACGTTGTTTTGCTTGAAAAAGAATGGTTGAATTCAGTGTAAGTAGAGATCAAGGCTAAGAACTTTCTCAGTATCTCAACCAGCTAACTGCATTTCTGAAAACAGGCAGAGCTAATACCCTCAGTCACATTATTCAAATTCTTTTTTATGCTGTATAGCAGGCAGGCAATTAAATGCTAACTCGTTTGGTATCAACATGATTGTTATGGTAAGACCTCTCCATGTGGTATGCAGCTCAGTTTGGTGCACCTTTTCCAAATGATAACAGGAGGTAGGAATGCATGGCTAATGTGGTAACTTAAAGAACTGGATTTGCCATTGGCCATTCAGAAAAAACCTTTCAAATTTCTTCACATAATGTTGTTTCTTCTTAATATAGCCTCCAGCAAACAAATTAATTTGGGAATTACAAGTATCTTTTTAAGTACACATATATATATATTTAAAAAAATACGTTGCTTCTCAGTGAGCTGAAGGAGATTCTGTGATATTTTTAGATGATTTATCTCTAGAAAACTATCTACAACTCTCAAAGGAAAGCTGCAGTGTTCTTCTACCTCAGTTTATGTAAACAGTAAGTTTAGGGGAGAACAAAAGATACCACGAACACAACACTAAGAAACACTAGGTGAGAGGTATCTACAGAAATTACTATTCATTGCTATGATTGCCTTTAAACTGATTTATTCAAGTGCCAGTAAAGGCTATTTTCTCAGTTATTGCTGTTCACCCCAGTACTAGCTGTGCTGATAAAATTTATTCCCGCCCTTGTGATTTTTCATCTTAAGCCTCTGTTCCTTTCTGCTGCTCCAGATCACTCATGCCTTGAAGATATGGAGGTGGTGGAGAACAAACAATTCACAGCCACATGAGCCTTCATCAGCACATCTCATCTCTTCCTTAGTTTTTCCATTCTTTTGGAACTCCCTGTATATTAACCAAAAACTGAGACATGAGCAGAGTAGTGCGAGATTGGGCTACGTGCTACAGATAAAATGAATGTGAGTGATAGTGAAAAAAGCCCCCCCACTCCAGAGCTTTAGATCAGATCCCAGTATAAAGCAAGAGAGACAAAGAACAGGAATATTCCATAGTCATAAAAATAGCTATGTTTAGCCTGACCCTGCTCAGTTCATTGTGAAATGAAAAGCTGCCAATAAACCTCAGGATTTCTTAAGTGTTTCAGTGATGCTCAAATCAGAGCATCAAATGAATCTTGGAAGCAGTTATGTAACTCTTGATTTGCTGTATCTGTTTTATTGTTAATACAGGAAAATGGCTCACTGTGACCGTCTGATAGAAGTGGAAGACATGATGGTAATGGGTCACAAGCCAGATCCCATGTGCATCTTCACGTATGTCCAGTCTCTGTACAGTCATCTACGACGTTTTGAATAAAACCGTTGACACCTCTCCAGCCAGAAGGGTCAAGTACAGCATGCTAATGGGAAGAGTGACATTTTGCAAATAGAACACAGTATTATTTCTTGCTTTATACTGTTCCTTTTCTTACATTCAGCTGTGTGGATGGCTGACTGAAGTATTGCTGAGCAGTGCCCTGAAGTGCTGATCACCTCACCATGTCAGTATTACAGAAATACGTTTGAAAAAGACAAAAATACATTGGCAAAGGCAAATACTGTCATTTTGGTGCTAGTAGTAGATTGGACTTTTAGGACTTTAAAGACCACAGGAAGCAAATTTGCTTCTTCCATCTCTGTAAGGCTGGGGACAATTTTATGCAGCAATTCTGCTATTAAGGTGTTCCATCTTAAAATGTAGGTAAAACTCCAGAAGACAGCACCTTCAGTTTCGCTTCTCTGTTGAGCATAGTACAAAAGAAATAGCAGATGGACAAGAAAGATTCTGTTTAGCAAATAATAACCTCGAGTACTCAACCACTAAGGCAAGAATTCCTCCCCTCCATCCCTACCCGTCCACTCCAGCATACACACACAGAGATCAAACAGGCATTGTTTTGTTCTCTTAAAGCATAAAGAGAGCATAACCTCTTGTCTGATGAGTGTGGTGACAGACTACTATGTTACATAATGGCATTTGTCTGTAATGGTCAAATCTAATTGCATTTGCTGACAGGCTTGCTAAAGCCTCTACTGGCAGTCATGCATTAATTTCTTGATAAGAGCAGCAATAGCTGGGACTGTTCTTTGTCTGAGATTGTGTGCTTGCATTGTTTAGGATTGCTGGACAGGTAGGAGCTAGCAACATATATAAAGCTTTGAACAGTTGTAATAGAAACAAGCCTGTAATGTGCTTTTACCTGGACTCGAGAAGAGCAGCTCTTCAGTGTGGACAGGAGTAAACCCTTTACAGCTTGTTCAGTACAGATGCTGATTCTGAGGTAGATGAACAATACACAAAAAATATGAAAGATGTGGCATTTTTGAAGTAGTTTCAAAAGCTTTGCACTAGTTTCAGTTTTCAGTTAAATTAGCATTAAAACCACAGTACAGTTAGATTATTCCAGATTTACTGGACTAAGAAAAGCCTTCTGAAATTATTTCTTCCATAAGAACAGGCTCATAGAAAGTAAAATCTGAAAGCAACAAGTCCTCTGCTCATGCTAGATAATGTTTTTTAACCTGCCCTTGTGCTTTTTGTAGATATTTAGAAAGATTAATTCCGTTCTGTATTGATGACCATTTATAATAAATTATGTCAAGCATTCTTCAGATTTATTGCATCTTTTTAGAATGATGTGACAGCTAAGTAAAATCAGTGAAAACAACAGAGAGCTTTTACTTTAAAGATTGTTGTTCCAGTCGTGATTCTGTGTGCTCTGAATTTCAGTTTTGAAAGTACGTAGGTTCAATTGCATTTGAAATATGATTTTAGTGCAGTCTCCCTTTCTAGTCAAGTTTACTTAAGAAACCGTGAATGAAGAAACCGCCTTGTTAGCATTAAAGTGCCATTGCCTTCAGTTATTTGCTTTGTCTTGAACGACTGTAATTCTGAGGAGTAAGTGTGCACCTGTAGCTCTACCAAATGCACTGTAAGGACAAACCCATTGTACTTATGTTTTGGAGAAGTTCAGATTAAGCATGATGATAAATCTGTCCAAAGCTGGCATACACAATACACTTATTTACATTCTTACAGTAGAATACTTTTTATTGAGTAGGAGAGCCAAGTTCCATCATAACTACCACAAGAGAGTCAATACTGGCTTAATACATCGCATTCCTTCACAGTCTGAGGTCATGGATGATTTTACTGTGTGATGTGAATGCTGAAGACACAGGTAAGTGCTTGGCCAATTTAGGCCTAATAGCATATAATTATATAACGGAAGTTTTAGACTGTAAAATTATTGCAAATTCACCAGGGTGAATCTACATCCTTTCTGTAATTTAGCTTGTTTTTGCAGCTGCACACTAGGTATTTTTGCACAGGTTTTCTAAACTTTTCCCACTTCAGAGAGGTGATGGTAAAGATACCTAGGACTTACCAGCCACCTGTTTGCAGGGAAATGGAAGACTGTAAGCTGAGTTGATCTACTGATGGTTTGTGTGTAAGGGTTAGGGAGATAGTGCTATGACATACTTTTAGAAAAACTTACAGCTTTATGCATAAGAGGTCTGCTCTATATGAATAACCTCAACTATTTGATTGTATGATTAAATTGAAATTAAAGTATATAATGTGTGCCCCCAATTGATTTTTCAGTATTGTTATTTTTTAAAAAATGCAGAGCATGTGTGTATATATGACAGTGTGTTTAACATGAATGATAAAAGAACAATCTATTAAGTTGGCATAGTATATATTTTACACAAATGCACTGTTTCTTAACTTTTCTAATGCTTCTGTATTATATCTAAAAGTATATCTATGGTTGTTTATTGGCAACTCAATCCTAGTTTTAAGGGCTAAATCGTTTGTTCTGTGCAATATTCTCAAGATAATGTCAGCAGAGACATCATCTACATTTTAAGACTACGCTTCCTACAGCAGGAAAATCCTTCTCTTTTAAAGTACAATAACTAGATTAATGTCTTTCATCACTTCTCCCTTTGTGTGATATTTCCAATAAAGTGTTTAATCTAAACATATGCTCAAACTCATGCAAGCTCTTTTATATGTATTTTAAATATATGTAATTACATATAAAACTATCCCAAAGGTTCAACCTTGTATGATTAATTTAAACCCAGCCTGGCTTACAGAGGTTGTTTTAAAGTGTCCAAAATAAAAGATGGGATTGCTTTGTGTAACATACATTTAAAAGCCTTTTTTGCTTATGCTAAAATACATCTATGTCTGCATAAAGCCTTAGAGGAGTTAACATAGAACCACAAAATATTCTGCACTGGAAGTGACCCACAAAGATCATCAAGTCCAACTCTTAAGTGAATGTCCCATATGGAGATCAAACTCACAACCTTGGTGCAATTATAGCATCATGCTTGAGCATACTGATCTAATAGTTCGGACTGGAAGGGTTTGATCACTGTGGTGGTGATCTAGTCCAATTCCCCCCTGCAATAAGCAGGGATGTCCAATCCAAGCCATTCAATGCTTCCATGATTTCAGCTTTATCAGAGTGCTCAGAACCAAGCCCAAAACTGACCTGGAATTTTTCCAGGGATGAGGACCTCTCTGGGCCACCTGTGCCAGAAAAAAATTTCTTCCTTATATCTAGTCTAAATCAACCTTTTTAGTTTTAAATGGTTAACTCTTGTCCTATTGCTACAGGCCATACTGAAAAGTTTGTCCCCATCTTTCTTACAAGCCTCCTTTAAGTATTGAAAGGCTGCAAGAAGCTCTTCCCTGAGCCTTCTGCAGGCTGAACAGCCCCAGCCCTCTCAGCCTTTCTTCATAGATTATTTTGGACTCTAGTGGAACACGAGAGTTCAGACCTATTAGGTTAGTCTGCTTTGCAATGCCAGCAACGTTGAAAGAAGGCAGTTAATGAGGCTGCAGTATGAGCTCAACCTAGAGAGCTGTCCTACTTAACAGAGTGGCAGCAGTTCTGCTCGCTGATAGTTTGATTCTCTGATGAATAAGACTATCTATGGTATTTTTCATGCACCCAATAAGGAACATGGCAACATACTTAATTTAGATCTAGTCACATTAATGCTGATTAGTTAGATTCTTCCACAGAAAGTGTGAGACTTTTCCAGACTGAGGACTTGGCCACTTCACAAATAGTGAACCCATTTTCTACATCCAGACAAAACTCACAAGGTGAGGAACTGCTCCTTTGTAAAATCCTCTTTACAAAGGAACAATGGAATTTTTACAAATTACAATGGAATGTGGATGTGGTAAGCGAGCTGGTGTTAGCTTACCCCTACTGCTGTGCAGGAGAGGACTTACTTTTTCATCCAGCCCTAACACGTGGTGTGGAAAGGCGACGCCGGCGGTGCCTCGTTAGCGCGGCGCGCGGGGCTGCGGGCGGCGGGGGCGCGCGGTGAGACCGTCCGGTGCGCGCAGCCCCGGCGGCCGTGGAGCCGTTTTCTACCCCTGTGGGTCGGTAGAGAAAACCATCTGAGGTAAAACTAAGCTTTCTTTTGTCGCATAATTCATGTTGCAGGATCAGTTGTAAATTTCATATTAAAAGGAAATTGTCTTTTTCGGTAGCTGACATCGACGAACAGATTTGTGGTTCATAGCTTTAATTTGTGGCAGTGTCGCTACAATCTGGGGCAGGACAGAACGAGATACTGGGTTTTCAGAACAAAACGGCATGAAGTCCCACCGGTCTCACAATAACGTCGTGGAGAACCATCACTGGGGGGGTTCCTCAGCTTCCAAGGTGATTGAGCACGTTTCCGAAACATGACATTCCCTCTGCTCTGCTTCTTTTTGACCAATGTTACTTCTATATCTTTCGTGATCTTTTTGAACATTGTCGGGTTTCACTCTGAGAAACTCTGAGCTGATCTAAACTATAGCAGAGCTATATGGAGGGGACACAACCGTACCATCTGATGTCATGCTCTTTATCTCCTTCATCTCCTTGTCTGGCTCCCAGTATCTTTTCTCCCAGGAAAGAATATTGTTGGCACAAAGATGGAGCATACTACTAAGGATATTTTATGACTGACATTTTATAGCTAGATTCTTAACACATTTCACTTGCTTTCACAATCTTATGCATTTCTACAACAAATCAATTCAGAATTACTGTCCGCAGCTCTGGGAACTATCAAAAATAATGTACAGTGAACATGTGGTTTTTTCCAGATAGATCCTAACAGGAAATGGGTGAAATGAAGCACCACTGGCTTGTGTGTACTGTGCCTCCTCCACCCGGTGCCACAGCACCAGGCTGCTAGCAGTTATAGCGACTGTAGTTCCCAGAGCAGCCACTTTGCCTTCCGTGCAGTTCGAGACACTTTCTGCAGTACTTAGTCGCACATTAAAAAAGAAACTGTGCTGCTGCTGAGGAGATTGAGGCTGAAAGACCCTTCCCACGGAAGGGGAACTGAGGATGTGCCACTTTGCCAGGCTTTGAACTTCAGAGCAGTTCAGTCGAGGAGCAAGATCAGTGAGAGGTGTGTGAGGGAGAAGGAAGTTGAGTTGAGGGTAACTGTGCTGAATGGAGTGTGAGCAGAGCTGTGTGTTGCTGAGGAGCAGCTGTGTGCATTTGGACTCAGCAATTGTCACAGGAACACTGGATGAGCATACTGCAAGTATAGGAAATTTATAATCAAACTACTTTGCACAAATTTGGGGCATTGCTTTCACCCTCCATTAAACAAGTGTCCTCAGTATGCTTCGTTCTTTGTTCTACTTTAGTTCTTTCTGGACTTTCCCATTTCCCCATTTGCCTGCTGAATTTTCTCCTTCAGCTTCTCAGGTCCTGTTTTATTTTGGGGTTTGTTTTTTGTTTGGGTTTTTTTTTGTTTTGTTTTGTTTTGTTGTGTTGTGTGGTTGTGGATTTTTTGATTGGTTGGGTTTTCTTTTGTTAGGGGGACTTTTTTGGGGGTTTTTTGGTTTTTTTTCTCTAATCATCATAAGAAAAAAATCACCTAATCAAGCACTGGAACAGGCTGCCCTGGGAAGTGGTGGAATTCTCATCCCTAGATGTTTTCAAAAAGCATGTGGATTTGGCACTTGAGGTTATGGTTTAGTGGTGAACACAGCTGTGCTGCATTAACAGTTGGACTCAATGATCTTAGAGGTATTTTCCAACCTTAATAATTCTATGATTACATTTATTTTTACAGTCTAGATTTTATCCATCTCTCCAGCCATATTCTTGAAAGGTGTTTACCTTTCTCCAACCTCTGTGAGGCTATTTATCTTTTATATTTGTTCACTTTTCTCTTGTTTTGTGTGATTGCTTGTTTAGTAATTCTATCCTCCTCTGCAGGTCTCCTTTCCCTTCTCCTTCCTATTGCATAGTCCATCTTTTCCTGTCAGTTCCACTTCTCCAAAATTCCTTACAAATTCTGCTGTTTCTATATTCTCCCACTCCAAACACATCAGCACATTCTTCCCTACACATCAGCAAAGACTTGGGGAACTTTGAACAAGAGATCTTTTCTTTGCATATCAGTGTCATTTTGCAGGTAAAAAGAACAAAATATTTCTCATCCTTATAGAGCTGTCTTCTTCCCTTCTTGCTTTGGCAGCAATATAACATAACATAATGTAACATAACATAACATAATGCAATGTAATGCAATACAATACAATACAATACAATATAGTTAATATAATATTTCTGTTTTCAGATTCCACATTCCAAGAACTGACCTACATTATATCCAGAAAATTTCCAAATAATAATGGCCAGATTGCTGCAAGATCCATGTAAACTCCAACCCTCAGAATGGTACACTGCAAACAATATGCAGCGTGCCAGTACAGAGTCTCAGAAATCCAGGTCAGAATGCACGATAGCGGAAAGTTGGAGGCTGGTGGATGAAATAGAAAAGACAACTCAGAAAACCCAAAGTGATGTCAACAAGAAATTAGGTAATCCCATGTCTTCTACAAGGGTCAAGATGTGTTATTTGAGCTAAATGTTCAAGATGGACTTAGCAAATTGTTTGATAATGAATAGGAGCATGTGTCAATGCCATGCTTGTTGATGTCATGGAAAAATCAAAAATATTTTATAAAATATTTTGAGGCAGACTCTTTATTTTTGTAACAAAACACACAAAAAGCGAACCAAACCTCCTGACACACAGTTGCTAAACTGTTTCCACACAGCCCACAGCACCATAGGCACTCTACTATAGAATAAGTCTATTTTTAGCTGCACCTAAGATCTGAGCTGTAAGAGCCAAAATGAGGGATATGGGGCTCCAGGTGGCTCTTTAAAATGCTGTTTATTGTATCCAAATGACACAGCAATTCATGAGTCGTGGGTGACAAGAGCCCAGCCCACAGCCTTTTTAGCCACAGCTGTGGGTTCGTCTGAAATGGCTCTAATTCTGGTTACAATGCATTATACACTTTTCATTACAGAACATCTTAATACATAACAACCAATAAATACCTTTACTATTACCTATAGCCTACCATAACTACTAAAATTGCCATATTAATGTTACTATTTTCCAACTACAAAATGTTAGTATGTAACAATTTAAGCTAAAAGTAGTTTTTCAGTTTTCTTGCAGTGGAAAATTTTGAGATCTTTTCTCTACTTGCAATAGTGGCTTTTTTGTTTGCCTGTGAAAATTGTTTTGTTTGGTAAAAACATATTTTGTTTGAGGTGGGTTTATCCTTTGCTCTGAGTCATAAAAACTCCTTCTAACTCACTTGCTCTTTGCTTTCTAGTTATCCAGTAAGACTGGCTCAGCAATTCTTTTCTTCTGTATCATTTATCATTTCTGTTCCTTCTTCAGATTCTACATTCAAAGATCTTTTTGTTATACATACACCTCTGTGAGACCTTCCTGTCAAATCCTTATCCTTCCCAACACTGAGCTACAGTCCTCTTGCTCATAAAATGGGCACATATTAATACTTGTTTGTTATTTTGATTTTACAGAACAGAGACAGGAAGAAATAAAATTCTGGAAGCAAGAATTAGATAACAAGCTGGAACAAATTGTTCATGAGACAGAAATACTGTTGACTTTCAAGAATAGGCTGGAGAGAGCTTTGGAGGGCTGCAAAGAGCCACTTGTCATTGCCCAGAAGTGTCTCCTGTACAGGTGAGCGTTCAAGGAGAGAAAAAAAATCTAGGTAATGGACCTTTAACAAATAAGAAAAAAGATTGCACACTAAAGGCCCGTCACTCTTTGCAGTGGAGTCACAGTCTGATTTAGGTGTTAAAACACTGGGGAAAGTGGAACTTCATCATCTTCTGTTAGATGCAGGCATTTGAACAATGTGGCTGACGATTTTTCCCTTTTTCATGTAGGCAGAGGCGAGTTGGGATTGACTTGGTGCACGATAAAGTGGAACAGGAACTGGTGAAGGAAGCTGAAGTCCTCCAGGGGGTTATTGCTTTACTTGGACGTACATTGGAACAAACAAATGAGCAAATCAGGTGCAGAGCCGAAGAGCATAATAGAACACTAATTAGATGAAAAATAATACAGCCATAATACTAAGAAGTTGTAGGGTCAGGCTGAGCACAGATCCTAAGTTATCTTCAATGCTAACCAGTAGCAGGAGGTCAGTCCTAATTCATACCACTCAGTCAGTAATGGTCAGAGGTTCTGCATGTAGAATACAAAGTATTTGCACTTGATCCTTGGTCTTCTCATGATCCAGTCCTATGCCTTTAATTTCAATGAGAATTGTACCATCAATTTATAGAAAGGCAGCTTCATACTGTAGATTTTGTGATTTGACAGCTAAGAGTTCCTACATGAAGATTTCTGTAACAATGTTTGAATTACCTAATGCATGTATATGTGAATATTAAGGACACCTGTGAGTGCCTACACTTTGTCTTAAGAGTTTGGTTGTTTCTTCTCCTAGACAAAACCGTTCAGCAAAATACAACCTGGACATGGATCTGAAGGACAAATTCACAGCTTTGACGATTGATGATTACTGTGCTAGCTTGACGAATGACACTCCTTATATTATCTATGCTGATAATGCCATGAAACTGGAAGGAAAGTAAGTGGTTCTTTAGTTCAACAAACATATGATAATTATACGGATAATATGGGCTGTCCCAGTAATAGCAAGATCAGTTTTGTGTAAAACAGGCTTTATCTTTTTGTCACTCAATTGTTTCTTATACTTCTGTCCGTCACTTTTGTATCTGTATAATATGTCTGTGAAATAAGCCACAATAATATTGCTCCCAGTGAACTGCAGCTTTTAAAAAGTTTTTGAAGCGCACAGTTAGCTAAAGAACAAGTTCATGTATTGCTTAAACAGAGAATAGATTTACTGATCTTAACTTCTTTCCTCTCCCAGGCTGTCCCAGTGGGGAGAATGATGGACTGGGACACATGAGGTGTAAACTCAGTTTCCGACTCAGTAACCTGCCAAATGTGCCCATTCTGCATGGGTTAGTTAGAGTGAAAGGTTTAAATGGAAAAATAGCTACCACAGAAAAATGGGCTGAAAAGAAGAACTATACTGAGAAAGCAATGTGTGCAAGAGCCTCAGAAAGTCACTGTTGCAACATCTGGCAAACTTGCAACACTAAGAGGCTGACAGCTTTTGCTGCCTGCACGTTAGCATGCATCATCAAGAGGTTATGTAACTCAGACCACACCCAGGGTGGTGCTGCCTGCTATATCCAAATGACAATTAAAACTTTATATATCCATCCAAAGAAACAAGGAATTAACCCTCTGAGGAGCTTTCCAAACACCTGCCTGCAAGCCACAGCTGCACAAGGATGACCCTCTAATTATGGAAATGCAGTTGGGGCTGGGCTTCTCAACTGTTGTTCCAGGCTGTAAATGTACATATTGTAAATGTACAAATGTTCCAGGTACTGTAAATGTCATATAGATGAACTGTGTGAGAGAATAGGTGACTGTGTTGTGTAAATAGCTACCTGCTATTAATAGTTACAGCTTTATTAATGAAAGATGTTCTAAGAAATATTGGTTATTATGTGTGTTTCCCCCCACGATAACTTGATCCTTCACCAGGAGAAAAGAAAGCTATAGCAAAGTTGCTCTACTACTCAAACAAATTTGTTCCCATCTGACTCTCATCTTCATTAGATGAAGATGTAACTTCATTACAAAATGATTGTGACAATGTTTCTTTTGTATCTGTAGAACTCCCAGGACACGTGGCATTTACTGGGACATGCAGTTAAAAGTACTGCTTTGTTCTTGATTTTGTGGCATAATTACATATTTATGAAGTCATACAGGGCCTGCTGCTGTCTGTTGGTGACCATTTACTTTGAATCTCTTTCAGTTTTGTTAGCCCTGAGGACTGGATAGATTTCTCAAACATAAACGTTGAAAAGGCTGACAAGCAGCGAAACAATTCTTTGGCACTGAAGGCACTTATTGATGGCATCCTCTCACAGACAGCAAATGACATGCGCAAGCAATGTGAGATGGTGAATACTGCTTTTAGAAATAGGGTGAAGGAAGCCAAGGATGCCAAGCACAAGCTAGAGACACTTCTTGCAATGGTAAGTCATAGAGGACAGTCAGTAAAAACGTGGAAACACTGGATTTGAGTTATCCACCAGTTTTCCCAGTCCAGTGGGTTGCACTTATCTGCCATGTTTTCCTTTTTCTTCCCTTCTCCCTCCTCCGTAAAAGTCATAGATTTTTTTTTCTCAGCTCTGTGTGCACCACCACAGAGATGAATTTCTGGAGTCACTCATTCAATCTAAATGTTGCTGTAGCCATCAGTAAAGTCAGGATTTTCCTTGTGATTTTTAGTTGCATGGGGCTCTTATAGCTTTTTCAGGATTTTGATATGAGCCTTATTGATAAAAGCAGGGTCAACGTGCTCAAAATTTGACACATGAAAACTGAGTATTAATATTAAAAATTAATTGCTGAGCATTAATTTCTGGGTTCACCCAGAACAGTGTCATCTGCTTTCCAATGAAGGAATCATACTCCTGGCTAAGCTTTGCAAATACCAGTTGATGAAATAACAACCTAATGAGTGTTACTGTGATTGTTACAACTACTAAAGATGATGATGATTTCATACATTGTAAGAGGCAGTGTGTAGAATTTCGTTGTTGGATTTGTTAAGGTGATGGATGAGACTGCCTCGCAGGAGAAGAACATTGCAGCCTTAAAGAAAGCAATTGCAGACAAGGAAGGACCTGTAAAAGTGGCTCAAACCCGCTTGGAAGCGAGAAACCATCGCCCCAATGTGGAACTGTGCTATGACACAGTGCACAGCAGCCTGATGAATGAAGTTCAAGAGATTACCAAAAATATTGAAAGGCAAGTGGAAATTATGTAAGAGGAAAATCTGTGGTATAGATTACTGGGTTAATTTAATGTGTCAGCATAACAATGGGTCCCAGCTATTCTCCCTGAAAAGTTGGGAATTGCTTTTCTCTTAAGGGTGGGACACTTTAAGGGAAGTTAATGGATAGACTTTAAGGGAAGACAATGGATATTGTCTCTATGAATCCCTTTCCATCTTTCTTTTTTTTGCTCAGAATTCCTAACTCTTATGAGAGAAAATAAACCTATCCATGTGTTTTCAACTAATGCCTGCCTCTATTTTCCCTATTAGATTAAAGGATGCATTGGCACAGGCTCAGACAGAGCTGAAAGGCCTGAGCTGCCGACAGCTTTCCTTGGAGGAAGAGATCAAGGTCAAGGAGAATACACTGTACATTGATGAAGTGCTGTGCATGCAAATGAGAGAGTCTGTTTGCATAAAAAATTACTGAAGTCATCATACTGGGAAATTGTGCTCCAAAGAACCAGCTCCTGCTGAAATGTTATTGACAAACTTGCAATTTTATTGGCTTGGCTCAATGCTGTCTAGTTATGCGAGGTAATTAAAACAGATCTTGTACTTACAGCTATCTGTTTCACAGCTATCTATGCTCTAAAACATTAGATTACATCCTCCACTTGGCAATAAAATTCCAGAATAATGAGAAATGCCCCTTCTTCCATGTTTCTCTCATGTGTAACCAATTATATCTTTTGCCATTGAAAGGTGTCAAAAGGCAACTGTGTGGAAGGTAGAGCAAGAGCATCCTCATAAATCACTTATTGGAAAGCTGGGCAAGTGAGAGAGATGTCTCTCAGTATCGGCCATGCTATGTTTTGTTTTTATCTTAGCATCTGCTGCTAAGAACTAGACAGTATGGCCAACTTAACAGGACCTAACTTATCTAACTGATACATTAGATTTGTCTGCATCTGAATCGAGATAAGTCAGGGCTGACTTTGGGAAAATCACTTCCTCATCCCATGTCTCAGTTTCCCTGTTTGTAAAATGGAAACAATGAGATGGGCTTCAATGGTAAAATGTTTGAAGCTCTACAATGAGAAGTGCTGAAAAAAGAGGAGGGTCTTATTTCAATCAGAGATGCCTGTAAGGGTGGAAAAGGAGTCGCTGCTTCCTTTGGTTCTGGCAAGGAAAAACAAAGCAAGGGCAAGAATAAATAATGCTGGAGACAAAGGAGTCCAGTTCCCAAGTTCAACATTTTAATGCATGGAGTTTAAAATTGTCCCTTGCCTCTCTCTTGCTGGAATGATAACTCCCTTTCAGAGGCACTGCTGTCAAAATTCAAATCCCTTTCTAAAGCCCTCCAAAGGATCCGTTAATGCAGATGTCATTGGCTGTTCTTCTCTTCCTGTAGTTTATACCATTGGGTAGGTGATGACAAAATAATTAAGTTCTGAGTCAATCAGGTACTTGAATTTCCTGTAAATATCAGCCAACAGCCGCTCCTCTTCAGTGCTGTCATCTTGGGCTGTATAAATCCTGACCTGTATGCACAAACAGCAGTCATGTCTCTCAGATATAGTGACCTCAACCCATTACAGCTCATGGCAACAAGAAGCATCTGTGACTAATAAGGAATCTAGAGAATCAAAATTCCTTGAATTTGAATAGAATCTTGAGGCTTTAGTCTCTTTCCACTCCCAATTGAGCGAAAACTTCACCTCCTGCCAAAGAATTTTGGGAGGTGTTGGGAAGGAATGAGTTAAATAGTGGAAGACTAGCAAGAAGGATTGTAAATCACTCAGGTGACCCTTGCAGACGGGAATAGTCCTTGATAACCCAGTATGAGCACCAGCCAGTGACCCTCTCGCATGGACCAAGTTTAACTGTGTCTGCCTGGGGGTTGCTTTGGGGATGCCCCAGTGAGCAAAGGAAGGGAAGTAAATTTACTCTTTGTCTTTTAGCTGTGGTTTTGTGGTTGTCTCAGCTGTCTGCCTGTGCTGACTCAGACAGAAAGAGCAAGGTTCTTTTTACCCCCAGAACGGATGCATCCCTGGGATATGCACAGATCTGTAAGAACCTACTGAACTAAGATTGTAGCACACAAAGTAGCATGTCAGCATGGTTTACACCAGCTACAGTTGTGGCCTGGCCCCAGTTCAAGACAGAACCCCTGAAGGGTGTGATGCGTTTATACAGTTTTGCAGTTTAGTGGGATTCAGTCCACCTTCCTTGGTTTAAGCACAGACATAAGCACTGAGCCTGAGAGGTGACTGAGAAACCCTAGATGTGGGAGAGAGCTTGAACTAGAGGTGACCAAGGGAATGCAGTCTAGGAAGGGCGTCTGGAATTTTTGGGACTTCATAATATACTTCTATAGTATCTGTATGTGGCTAAGTGGGTTGGAAAGCACTATTTCTGTGAATGGCTCCCAAGCTCTTTAGTACTAAGGCATAACATACATAGTTATATTAACATTAAGGTATAACAAAGTTATATTTACATTTCTGTAAGTGACCTTTACCTGGGCATGGGGACCTTTGGAAACAGGAGCAAGAATGGGGAGTTTTGAAGCACAAAGTCTTACCTTTATGGTAGTCAAAATGCATTTCCTTTCTGCACGGTTTTGTAACAGCCTCTCCATAAAGCTGACACTTAGAAATGCCCAGACTTTCAGAAATAACAACCTCTTGCATGATAAGATAAGCTGCAGCAGCTCATTATCCAGCAACTCGTGGTCATTGTTCAATTCAAGTGTTAATTTCTTGAAAAAAAAATGAACACTGTTAGTACTACTAACAGTTAGTATTACTAACAGGATGTTCTGTGCAGTAACTAGAATTCAACAAATAGTTTTCCAAGTTAACCAACAAAAGCAAGTGTCAGCAGATCGATTTTGTACCTTGACATTAGCTGAGCTTCTGTTTTGCATTATGACAATTGTGAATGTGCTACAGTAAATCACTGTCCTATTAAGATCGGGTGATCTCTTGTGCATTTATTAGAAAACGCTGCACCCACAGTCATACCATGATCTTATCTGACATAACGAGAATTATCTGAGAGACAAGAGTAGAGCCAATGATGGCTTCTAGAAAGCTTTACATATGTCTGTTGTTTATTGGAAACTGCAATGGAACAGGACTTACAGAAAGCTGTCAACAACCGTCAGGTGTAAGGCCATGTGTTTCCCTCTGGCATGCAAAGACCTGATGCTCACTTACGTGGGTCAGTTGTTGCAAACCTTTGGTGACACATCCCTTGTGACACCAAAGTGCTTTGACATGGGCACTAGTTAATTTAGATGGGCTGTAGGACATTTGTGCATTGCCAAAATAGAGCAGCCTGATAGCATTATGGTGGGTTATAACTGGACAAGGCTAATTTCATTAACTACACTATGGGTGAAACACTGAAATTACTCACTTATGAAAAGTGCCCTCTGAACATTAAACTGAAGCTGTCAGGAACTTCTGTTGTTGACTGCTGTTATGCAGAAGGCCTATATGATTACTTTGTTTAGCTTTGTGATACTGCAGTAGGGTGTCCCTATAGTTTCCCTTACCTGCAGACCATGCCAGTAAGCTGGGAGAAGGTTGGTGAGAGTAGGTCTCATTGTCCAGTCTGGGTCACTAAAATAACAGCTCCGTAAGCTGATGCTCCTAACTGGGATCTCCACCAGCAGGATCCTAGCTAGGTGATCATGTTTCATGACTCTTTCAAAGAAGAAGTTCACATTCAGTTTTGGGGCTTTCTTGACCAAGTTTGCCCATGATGTTCCTGAGACCACTTGCCCATGAGGGTCATGGATATGACACTTGATATTCAAGGTGCACAGGGAATGAGAGCTGTGCTCCCGCAGGATGTCCAGCAGTTCATCAGAGATGCAGTTGTAATTGAAAGTCAGGATGGTCAGCCTGTGGAACTTAGACATAGTTTGGTGGAACAAGGCACTGCTGTAGACAGAAAGGTGGAGACTGAAGAAATCCTCAATATTGATTTCAGATATAAAGCTTCTATTTGTCAAGCTGCTCAGAGAATTCAGAAGCTCACAGCCTTCTTCCAACGTTATTCTTGCTCCTTTTAAGTCAAGATAATCAAGTTGATTGCTCATTCTTTTCAGGAAGGCAGTTAAGTTCTTGATAAACTGAGCCCTAACCACATTTTTCCAGATCAAGCAGTCTAATTCTAGGTACTTGATGCTCAGGGATACTAGGTGAGTATTACACTTACCCAGGTGTGAAAGAAGACCTCTCATAATCACTTGAAATTTTTTGATAAAGGGAGTATTGTAAGGATTCGATAACTTGATCTCAAGGTGCCTCAAATAGCTGCCAAATTTCTTGGTATACCACAGTGCACTTTGAAACTCCAGTGTGTGTGCCCTTGACGGTTGGCCGTAGAATGTGATGGTTCTGCACCTCCAGAGAGATCCAGAGTCCATGGTGCAACTCCATTTTTTACAGACCAAGGCAGCCCGAGATCTGTCCCTGTCATCTAACCGATGGAAGACATGCCTCAGACAGACATCAGGTAGATAGGCCCAGGAGCTTTGCTCGGGTTCACTGTCATCTTCCATTGAGAGGATTTCTCTTCTGGGTCTTGAGTCAAACCAACATGCAGAAAGCTGTGGGTAGATTTCTTGCCAATCCCAACATAATAGGCTTCTAAACAAATGGATGAAAGTTTGCTTCTTCACAATCAAAACCAAGAACCCTTTGGCTCTGCACTCCAGCTCTCAAAGTCAAAGAAGCTCTTGAGTCGAAACTGTCGTCTTATCTAAATCAAAAGAAAAAAACAGAGTGAAGAACAATCACAGTACAAGCACAGGACACATCTTTTAACTTTTTGGCCTTCACCTTCAGTCTAGATAAACAGTGAAACGGTATCAACTGCTGCTACAGCAGCTACACCCTCTACAAGAACCTTTGGTTAGCATCAGCTGCAATTAATTGATCATGGTTTGTGGTCTGATGCCTAGTGTTTAAAAGTGCTCAGTTCTTTGGGCTTAAACAGGACAATCAGTACAAAACTAGCACTAATGACTTTCCATAGTTTTCTGGGGTACCATTCCATGACAATTATTACCCTGCCTTAGATTAAGGCTGGATAAAAAAGTTGAAATGGATGGAAACAAGAAGCGCACCATAAGAAGAAGAAGAAAATATGCAGATCCCTGCGAGTCTGTTTACAACTACAAAGGCTCAGGTATTTCTATTTTAATTTTATAAACAGGCATGAAAGGACAGGCTAATAGCACAGTTAAGCTTCAGCCTGCTGTTTGTCTTTTGGCCTATAATTCTTACGTCACACAGAATTTCTCTGCCTGTACACATACTCTCTTCAATTAGCACCATTTCTATTCCTAGGGATTCCTCTGCCCACTCGTGCCATTCAAAGTGCCAATCCACATCTCCAGCTATCAAGATAACCCTTAGAAACTGAGCATGTGGTCTGATTACTACCCAACTCTCTCTTTTATTTAGTACCCCCAAGAAGAGGTCTTTGTTTTGCAGAACTATTAGGTCTCTAGATCAATGTCAAAAAATCCAAGCCAAGTCTTAAAATATGGTGCCTGAAGCTCCAGTTTGCTAGTGAGAAGAACCTGAAACGTTTGCTATAGAGATTGAGGGTGGGGAGGACACGGGGGAAGAGGTCTAACACTTCAGCTCCCTGGAAGCCCTGAAGAGAATGGACAGAGGAAAGCGGAACAGAATATAGGGCTTCAGTACACAGAAACACATCTGTTAATAAAAGATGTTTATTACACTACACTCATCATTATTAGTGTGTGAATACAAAGTGGTACAAACAAACACCACCAGGTGGAAGATTTTTAAAACCAGAGTTCTTATGAATTTGTAAAAAGTATGTTTGTTTATAAGCCAGTGGTGAGATTCAAGAGGTATCCTGCAGTGTTGGGTTGGCTTCCCCATCACTATAAGCCAAATCTTAGGTAAGGAGGTGTTTTAGCTGTCAGCTCTGAGTTTAACTTGGTGGGGGAAAAACAAATATTTGGAAAAAAACCAGTTCTTTCTAGAGCAATTTTTTTCAGGCAGAAGTCATTTAAAGATAAATGAATACTTTGCATGTACCAAATCATAACAAAAGCCCCCGCCGCTGAACACGGGGCGGGGGACATCCTTTGCCCTTGGCCCTCTTTGCTGCCCGATTTGCTTCAGAGGGCATCCCGGATGGTTTACGGTCCCACACGGACAGTTACACTAGCTGTCTTCTCCAGCATGAGCTGCAGAAGCCCGTGGAGTAAAAGCAAACAAAAACCTTCTAAGACTTTGAACGACAATTACCAGAACTAACAGGGGCTGTGGCTTGGATACCCAAGCGGGCAACCCAGCCTGAGTCCTTTTACTGCTCCAGCTGACGCGGATCTCCGGGCCGAGGCCCGCAAAGGCGCCAGACCCGCGGGGGGGGGCCAGCGCGGCCCCTGCGGTTGAGCCGCTGGGCCCGGGACATTCCCCTCAGCGCCGGCACGGGCCGAGGAACGGCAGCTGCGCGTGCGCGCGGGGCCCAGCCAATTGTGGCGGGCGGCGGCGGCGGCCGCGCCAATCCGGGGGCTCGGAGGGGGAGGCGCGGCGCTCAAACGCGGCGGCGGCGCACAAAGGCGCTGCCGCGGGGAGGGGGCGGCTCGGTCCCGATCTGGGTCCCGGTTCCGTCCGGCGCACTGAGTAAGTACTGCCTCGAGCAGCGGCTCGTCGCGGCCCGCTCTTTCCCGAGCCCATCTCCTCCGTCCTTGGCGGTACTTTTCGCGCTTTTTTCTACCGTCCCTGTGGGCGCAATAACGGCACCGGCTGGGCCCGCCCAGCGGCCCCGTGTCCCGTTAGCCCGATGTGGCGGCACGGCGGATCTACCGCGGCTGTCGGCGGGGAGCATGGCCAGTGCTAGCAGAGCGGGGTCCCTGCGGCGAGAGCGGCTCGGACGAGCCCTGGGGTTGGGCGTGTCCAGTGCCCCGGCCGGGGGCTACCCCAGACCGCCGGGGCCTCCGGAAGAAATAGAGCACCGCGCTGTCCTGTGCAATACCCGTTTGATAACAGATCATTGTAACCGTACGACAGCAGCTGCTCTCTCGGGTCATTTCACCTGAATCGTGTTTGCTAGCAAGTGAAAATCAAGAATTGAAAGTATATTAGTTCATACGTTTAAATTGTCATATGGATAACTAGCATTTTAGCCCTTCCCACCAAAGTCTTCTGCCAGTAATAATCCTGTTTGTTTCAGGACTTAGGTATCCACAGTAACGTATCCAGTATTGTAACTGTGACCGAAGCAGAAGCCTTCAGCTAGCAAGTATGGCAGGAGACAATAGCAGCTGCATAAACTTGTCTCACAGTGGAGGGTTGTTTTGATTAAAGAAGGCAAAAATTTGGCACATAAGATTTTCATCTGAGACACAAACAAAAAAAAAGCACTCATAGAGCATTCTACCTCTCAAACTAGAGTCTTGCAGTGGAATTGCAGTACAAGCTTCTTTGTGGACTTGCACAAACCTAAATAGCTGTAGAAATCAACCCTGTTCTCTTTCAAGACTCCAAGTAAAAGTCTGCACTGGTTTTGTTGTTTCAGGCAAGTGTAACCAAATATATTGTGTAACAGTTTCCATTTCTCTTTTTTTTTACTCTGCTTCGTACCTTGCTCTGTCTAAGCTTTGCTCTCATTTTGATTGCTTTAGAAATAAAGTTGACCAAGAACAGGAACAAGATGTCATCTGTGCTCCAAAATGTCAAAGCAACAGTGGCGTGGCGGAAACACCAGCTCCTAGCTGACCTCAATGAGAATGAGAGCCCTGTGCCTGACAAATTCAAGAGAAGGGCCCCTCTGAGTTCTCTCAATACCATTCGCATGTCTTTACGGAAACGGGTACCGTTAAAGCGAGTAGAGCTGAATTTTCATAAAACCCCAACTAGGGAAAGTCTGGAACCAAGACAGAGGTGCCAAACTCTTCACACTATTAAAAGAACAGCAAAATATGCTTTTGGAACAGTGTCCCAGGTATTTTGCCTTTGCAGTGGAACATAGAGTTTCACTTTTGCTTCAAGTCCAGTACTAAGATTTCTGAATTCTGTACTGCGTGCTGTACTCTGGAGAGTCCATTTCCACACACTTGCACAACTTAGTAGTTGTCTCATAGTGACTAACTTTTAAAATCTTTAACATCTTTTCCTAAAGTATAGACAGGCAAATTATGGATCTGGCAGAACATGGAGGAAGGTGAAAACATTTTATTTTATTTTATTATGAAATAAGAGCTTTTCCCCTACTGTACTTAATCATATATGGCAGAGCAGCCTTCACATGGAGAAAGTTGGGTAGAGATTGCCATCTCTTGCAAAGAATTGTTACTGAGAAATGTGCAGCACTTTGGATTTTTTTTTCTTTTATTCATTCTCCTGTACCCATACTATTTACTAGCATGTCCTTTCTTATAGTTAATCTAAATTTAGACTGACAAAACCTGCTACAAGGTAGCAGGGTAGCAGATTCAAGCTTGCACTTCCCTTTCTTAGAGACCTCAGATTTTGAAATGTATGAGCTCTGTGTTGGGGAGCCCGACTTTTTCCAGTATAAGAGCAACAGGACCTTTGTTCCAATGCCTGCTCTGAAGTCCTTGACAAGAGATGCATTCATGTTAGTTGAAACCTGATATGAGACAGGAAGCTAGGAATTCAGTCCAATTATTCCTAGTCTTCCTGGTTCCAAACTTGAGGCTGAGTTCATTTAGCCTAACATGTCTAATGCTTCTTTCAGAAAATACAGAAGTCTTGCCAAAGCCCAGTACACTCAGTGGTGACCCTTCCAGCTGAACCCAGCAGCAGCAGCTGTGTGAGCAGTTCTACCAAAAAAAGAAGTACTACACCTCGAACACTTTGCTATAAGAGTGTTACTCCAGCAGCCAGCTCCAAAGGCACTCCAAGGTCCAGCAAAAGGGCCTTGCTTGAGCCAACAGGGGTGTCAGAACATAGAGAATGGAGGGATTTCTCACCCTGGCTTGGTAAAAATGCTGTCTCTCTCCGGAGATCCAGAAGAGCAGCAGCACTGAAGAGCCCTTATTCATCACCTGCTGCTTCTAGCAGAAAGATGTAAGTCACACTCTCTTATAATTTTTTTTTTATTTAAAAATTTACTCTGATTAGAGTATCTGATAAAGTGAAAGGCAAAGTGTGAAGTTTTCTGTCCTATTCCCCTGAAGGTGTGCTGCTTGAATAATTAAAGTAGTTCCACCTCTGTATAGACAGGGATTGAGCTCTGCATAAAGTTGAAACATTAAAAGTAATTTTTTCCTAGAGACATACCTGAGTTCTTTGCTGGTGCCTTTTGGGTAAAGGAAAATGGTCTGTATGTATCTCACTCTGACTTAATTGTAACTTTTCTAAAAAGAAAAGTTAGCTATTTGTATTGCAAAGATACCAGGAATAGCTCTGCTTATGCTGAGTTCTTTATAGAATATAGGGAGATTCCTGCCTTAAAGAACAAACTCAAATTAGATCAAGGGTTGTGAGCTAGGGAAATATTTAATAATGTGCACATAGGTTCTTCTTTTGGTCAAAGTCGCAAGAAAGGTTAAAGTTAGAAGTTGAATCCCAGCCTTGTGAATCTGAATCCGGGGTCTGAGTTGGAAGACAGCTGTGTGGGGGATGAGTGGAGATGGGAAGCAGCTGGCCAATGGAATTAAGAGCATAATTGCCACTGCCCTAAACTTCTCTGGGTAAAGTCTAGAGGTATCAAAAATGGTACTGCAGGGATGGAGGCAGCTAGAGTAGTGTCACCTAGTCAGCCTGTCCTGTTTGATCTTTAGCAACAACCATTCAATTTGCAGAGAGTTTGACTGCGAGTTGGAACTGGTCTCCTCAGGGATTTGCCAACTGAAGTGTATCTCCCAAGCATTCGATGATGCCATTGTGAAAGAGGAGAGGTAAATAAATACTGCTAAGTGTCCCTCAGCTTTTAGCACAGGTTACCTGCCACCTGAACATAGCCAATTGCAGGCTAAGTAGTCTCTGTAACTCAGGATGAGGAGTAGTTGCAGAACTTTTTCAGGTGTAGTGTAGTAATCCATTTTTTCTTCAAGATACCTGGGAAGATTAAATCTGCAGTTGGACTTGCAGCTTCTAAAACCTGTCAAATGCTCTCCTTATCTTCAGTCTCCTTGTTGTGGAAGTCAGATTTTTAGCAGAAAGAGCCTACCTTTGACTTTGTGTGAGAACAGTACCTCCCTGATCCTTGTCTAAAAGAGGTGCCTATGCAGGCTGGGGGAGGAGATGGGAAAATTCCAGTGTACTGACACAGCCATCGATGTCTGCACATCTGCAAAAAAACATCCTTTTATTAGGTAGCATTATGTCAACAAACAGTCCACGGTACCCAGATGAAGAAGCCTCTTATAAAACACCTTGGTTAACCCACAAGGTGGTAGGCTGCTGTATTTGTGAAGGTTATGTCGTTCTGAATTAGACATATTAAGAAAGTAAAAATTAAAGGTCAGAAATCTTGTTACAGAGTGATTCCCTAAAATTCTTCCTCTCTTAGAGCACTTGATGTCAAGCATTCAATAACTAAATGTCAAGCACCTCAAATTCTCTAGAGAGAGTTTAGCATCAAGTACTTTACCTACAAAGAGGTAAGGGCTTAATATCCCAGGTAATTGCAAAAATTTGTACCAATGGGGCCATGTCTAGATAACTATAGATTAAACCTTGGATCAAGTTAATTTTATCGTATCCACTGAAGGTTGCCTAAATCTCACTCCTAATATTCTCCCATCTGCTAGTGATATGACAGTTTCTCTCATTTGTAACTGAAGATAGTAGCAAACAGGTAAAGTAGTTGTTCACTTACCTTGTCTATGCCTGCATGCATCTGTGGGGAGAAAAACTGCTGTTTAGAGAGGGAAAGGTTTATTATCTTATGCTGCTTTAAGGCAGTATTATGTAGAACCACAGGCTTCTTACTTCATATTCTCTGTGGCCATCTCCACTACAGCAGATTGTTGTGCAGCTGTAAAACTTCACCTCCAAATTGTGGAATAGTGAGTCTTTGTGGGTTCACAATGAACCTCCTATGCAACCATCAGCTTTTCTCACCCCAGGCCAAAAAATGACTGGTACTAATCTTTTTGTCCCTCAAGTTCTCACTGGTTACTAATCATCACAAAGCATGAGAGAACCAACCATTATCCTGAGCTGTCTGATTTTTCAGCCTTTCTTTTCCATCTCTCAAATTTTCATAGCAGTTGAGTCCATGCTACCACAATTAACAGCCACTCATAACTGTATGGTGGCATTTTTAAACACAGCAACTGTACCCAAATGGATGTGACATAAATGTCTTCACCCATTATATTGGAAGTGTTTTTTTGTTAAAGGGAAAGGTACATCCTGAATATTAGGTCCTATTTTAGCAACAAAGATAGGAGCAAGACACTTTGCTGTAACTTTTCAAGAAAAATGAGAGCAGTTTCAAATGCTGGACTGATGCCTTCAGTAGTGATCTGTACTGCTTCCACAATTTGGTCCAGTCCTCCTGCATGTGTAGATGCATACTATGTGCTCTGTTATTGCCTAGTTGCCTACTGGAATAACTGTGAAATTAATTTTTTGGAGGTGCCTTTAGTCTTGCATGAGACTTTCTGTTCTGGTATCCAACTGCCAGGAGTTTTAATGTTAGCGTTCCCTTTTCATTTTTTTCATGATGAAGCAAACCTCGATCTCAAATGATTGTTTCCAGCTCCATGTATTGTTCTAATGTTTTGCATTTTAATGAATTAGATTATATCACAAGAAACACGCCTGTTGCTAGTTAAAATTTACTTAATTTGTGTACTGCCATTTATGTTCACTGAAGGTAACAAAATATTCTCTTGCTAGTGTTTAGAACAGTTACACAGTGAAAGTGTACCAGACCTCTTCCTTTCTCCCATCTATTTACCAGCAACTTGTATGACAACCAGTTGAGTAACTCTGACTTCATGTTGCTAATGGTAGCCCTGTTGTTCTTCTGCAGGCAAGAAGCAATATCAAACTACTACTATCTAATGGCACAAAACTCAGAGTCAGTACATCGATCCCTGAAACCGTCTCAAGCTATCAGAAGGCAAGCAAAGAAACTCCATCAGGTTACCTAGACAGAGATGGCTGTAACTGTTTTTTCATGTTTCCAAGTTTATGAGCACATGTAAAGGAGAGGTCTGTAGAGCACCTGAAAGGCTGCACTCTATACACTTAAATGAGCCATTACACTTTATTTTTTTTTTTTTTTTTTTTT
>VZTT01020258.1:31979-46168 GCA_013400855.1 Buphagus erythrorhynchus | reverse complement strand
GTGACATTTGTAAGCCTTATTAGGGGAAATACTTGGTGAAATACATAATGAGTGCGACCTTTTAACAGCCTTTNCAGGGCATTCAGAGAAATGCTCCTGCTGTAGCACAGTTTAGATTTCTGGGACAATGCTAGTCTAATTTAGAGGACTTGGAGGCTTTTTGTTTATGTGTCATATATTTCTCTTCCACCTACCCAGAATTAAATGCATATTGTAAGAAAAGTCTTTGGAAAGCCCGTTTCTCAACTGTGTGATGTGTGTTGGGACAGGGAATAACAACCAGTTTAGCCTCATTTATTTGTTTCTCTGCCTATAAAGTGGAAGTATTCATTATTAATAATTCATCATTAACTGCACTATCCTAAGTGTTTAACTTGTTCATTAGCTGAAGGTATGTGCACTTTGTACACCTGCTGCACTGACCACATTGTGAAGTCCCATTCACTGTTGCAAAACATCATTCACTATTGTCTGTTTCAGAGGAAGAGCCCAGCCAGTATCATTAAAGGGAAGTTTCTTTATTCAATATATTGTTTTCTCTTTTTGTAGGTATTTTCTCAGTGCTCAGCTTGGCATCTGAATGTACCACTCTTGCTGCTGAACTTCCCAAAGTTTCTTACGTGAAGGCCTTAGATGTCTGGCTGATTGTTTGCCTTCTCTTTGGGTTTGCATCCCTGGTGGAATATGCTGTGGTTCAGGTAATGCTAAACAATCCAAAGAGAATTGAAGCTGAAAAAGCAAAGATTGCCAAGGCAGAGCAAGTGGAAGGGAAGGGTGGAAATGCTGCCAAGAAGAACACTGTGAATGGCACAGGGACTCCTGTTCACATCAGCACTTTACAGGTAGGAGCTGCAAAGTTTTGTATGCAAAATCAGCATTCTTCTCTATTAACCCAATTCCAGGAATGTACTGTTTGTAATAATTTTGAATGGTGCTTAATCTTGGAAGGGGCCAAGACATTAAAAACATGCTGGTAATTAATGGCTAGCAATCTGACCAATTGGTCCCTAGTGATTTGGGGTCAGAAGTTCTAAGTGAAAAATTTGTCTTTTAATATGGTAGCACCATGGTTGCTGCTTAGCTTCAGGTAAATAAAGTAGCAAGCGGCTTTACAGTTGCTGTTTTTCTCATAATAAATAGCAGCTGTCAAGCTGTAACTATTCAGAGGACAGAGCCCTCAGACAGTATTTTCTGAGAGCATACTCAAATAACACCCAGCTTCTTGCTTTCCCTGGGATGGCCACAGCTGCACTGCATTGCATGCCTATGAAGCCAGGAATCTGGAAGTCATGGCGTTTGTAGACAAAAGACTGGTCTGTGTCAAACAGTTCCTGGATTTCTTGTGTTGCCAGATGGAATTTATGTGTAAATCAGTCAGATTTCACTATATGATTAGAGATGACATGTACATCTTCACTCAGGCCAAAGTTTTCCATCATGTTGCTGAATTCCTGATATTTTAGAAGTCCCTATTTGTGCTCCAAGAGTTATCAGACATCCCAGTCCAACTGCCTTCAGTCCTAAGTGATATTTACTTGACATTTATTCTGCAGAAGGAAATACATTATTCTACAACATGTCTAATATGAATTTGGCTTGTTCTTTTCAATGAATCAGCAATTCTGTTGTATAAAATAAAGCTATTGGGCTAGATCCAAGTGGTAATATTGGCACACTCTGAGTTCAATGTTTCTTTAAGGAAGGAGTAGTTTATGCAAGAATGGGTGAAATCCTGTCTTAGTATCAAGCTGGGATTGCCCCATAACTAATTTCCCCCAGTCCAGAAGAGGTGTAGGTATTGCAGAACAGTGCACTTAACTACCATAATTCTCCTCTGGTAGAAGAATCTTTGGGAAATGTTTTGGTAGGCAACTAGTCTCAGCTTAGAGTAACCCCATGACTGCTTTGACTTGTGACACAAGTAATTTCCCAAGCCCAGGCAACATGAGAACTGAGTAGAAAGAAAATGGCTCTGCTGTGGTTTTGCTTTCCCTGAACTGAATGTGATAATTTTGTGTTCAGCAATCTGCAGGTTCCAAATTCAGCTGTTTCTTCTGACAAAATAGTTGCAAAAATCCAGCAGAGCAGCATATAACATATTTTTTCTATTTCCAGTACTTAAAAAGTGTTAAGTGTTCAGCTTGATCAATTAAAAGTTTAACAAAAAGTTACAGTTTTTCAGTAGTGTGAACAAAACCGGTTGCTAAATTACTGACTCTCCTTAGTATGCACACCCTCTAAGGTACATGCCATTGTCATATCCATGTGGAAAACAAAATTATCTATTATCACCTATGTTGTGCTTTTGTCTTTTAAATTTTTTTCAAGAAGGCACTGGTATATGGTGTGTTTTAAGACTTAGAAGGGGGAATCATTATCCACAGAAGTTCAGCAATTTTCCCCATGAATGGTGTCTAGTAGTAGGCTGAAGGTTTTTAGAATTCAGGATTCAGTCTGCCATCCTCTCAATAGCAGCTCCCCTCCATGATCTTGAAATGTCAGCCTCAGCTTCTCATGTTTGACCTGAACTTTTCAAGGTCTTGCCCGTTTCTTATGAGAGACCTTTAACATTCCAGTAGCTTCTGATGATCTTTATACAGAGATTTACAAAAAAATTTATTTGCCAAGACATAGTGGAAATAGGTATTCCTTGCTGTAAAAGTTGGTCATGTGGTTGAGTGACTCATGGCTAATGATCCAGCTTGAATTAATCCACCTGCTTTGAAACAGCACCTACCAGAGCAAATGTACCCCAGTCTGGTAATTTCTGGGAAGATGACCAGGCTGGGATAGAAAAAGGTCCCAGACCAATGAATCATTTAACATCAGGGTGTGGTAGGACAGTGATGCTAGATTTTATATATTTGAAAGCTATAAATCTGCCTAGCTGAAAAATCCCTCTCTGAACCTGCTACTGCATAGGCATACTTTGAAAGTTCTTGGCCCTGGAAAAGCCTGTACTAAAGTCCTAAATCAGAACAGGTGTAAATCTTCTGGTAGCTCTGACTTCTATTCCAAAACTAGGCCTGCCCCACAAAATTTGGATTGCTCCCCTACAGACCTAGTAATGATCAAGTAGAGAGTGCATTTGTCACATGGAAAGTATGCAAGGGAGAGAAACATTAAAGAAGCAGGTAATGGAAAAAACGGTATGTTGAAAGGCATAAAGAATACGAAACAAAAAGAGGCCAGAGTGCTGTCCCAGAACTTCAGGAGCTGTTTCTCATCAGAGTCATGTAGAACTACGTGGGAGGCAAGAGCAAATAGTTCATTAAATGTCTGGAAAGATTTAGGTGGCCCGGTGTATAACTTTAGGAGAAAAGAACGACGTATAACTGCTCCCCTGAAATAACTATATGTCCTATAGAAATGTTTAAAGATGGTCTTTTTCCCCATAGGAGGTGATATTCAGCAAAAAGTGACTGAGGGTGTAGCTGGAAATGTCAGCATAGCTAGGCTTAAAACGGTGGATAGACCAGATGGGACTTGAAGGTAAAGCCAACAGAAAAGACATGGAAGCAGAAAAGTCCAAGTGGGGGAAAAACAAAGAACATGAATAATTCCATTTATAAGTGGTTTTCCTGTTTAAATTAAGCTCTTACATATTATGAAACATTCACTGGATGATGCTGATACATATCTTTAGGTTATTAGAGGGGAATCAAATTTAAAAAGAGAAGTTACTTTATTTAACTTTAAAATGCCCCTGATCCTGATCCTGTGGCAGTTTGTGTTCCCTGAGCAGCAAGTTGTGCACTTGCTGCTTTTGCACTTTGCAGCAGTGATGTCTCTGGAGGAGATTTGGGGAAAGGGCCTTCATGTAAGGTGCAGGGGAGTTGCTGGATTGAGAAGATCCTTGGTGTGAGGAGAATTAGAGGGAAGCAAGTGGGGCAATCAGACATCCCTGGTTCCAGTCTTCATGGAACAACTTGTTTTCATGTGCTTGCTCCATTTGTGAAAGTTAAAATGCCATCTGGTTTGGAGACTCGGCATATTTGATTTTAGTTAAAAACAACCGTAACAAAACCTCATGATGATCCCTAAAAATACAAGCAGCTATTGTTCCATTTTTATGGAGTGAAGGAGTAAGTTTTTCAGTGTATCCTAAATATTAAAAGTTTAATGTAGTTCATAATTGCAGTCTAGAAGAAGAGATCCCCTGTAACAGAATCTTCAATGGTCCACTGAAAGTTTTCAGCAGAAAGCAGTTTTGTCACTGTGTCAATAGTCAGTGATCATGACCAATAATCACCAACTGTGACAGTGAAGATGGCAGGGTGAAAAGAGTGCTCACAATTTGCCAGTCATCCAAAGACAGAGAAAGGCTTCCATGGATGTATAGCTTCTTCACCAAATCCTGGGAACTGGCTGTGTAAAAGCTGCATTTTGCTAACATACGCCAACCGCTCAAGTCCAAGTTTTATGAGTCATGCTCCCTCCAACAAAAACCCTTGAAATGTCAGTGCCATTTTAAACCCAGAGGTTTATCAATATGACTGTCTGATTAAAGTCAAGTGGTCTGTCTGTCAAGATCACCCTGAATCTGTAGTGAAAAGAGGAGAAAATGAGCACTTCTGAAATGTTTTTCTAGGAGAAGCAGTGGCTATGCACTTAGAGGCAAAAAGCCATGAGAAAATACAGCTTGGCTCCCTTAGCTCATAGTTGCTGCAAGTAGATGCTGTTCTAAACAGAGGAGAAAATTATGCAATCTGGTGATAACTACTTGCACTGGCTTTTTATTGGGAATCCTCAGCAGGAGTTTGCATGTGTTTCCTAGCAATGAAACATCATACAGTGAGAAAAACAGGCAAAAAGGGAAATGTTTTGAAGATGAATAAGTTTTTTTTTTGCTTTCATTGCTGACGTGATTACAGTGAGAGATTGCACTGTTGACTATAACAGCACCCCTCGATTTGAAAAGTCACATTTTTATCAAGCCCATTTATAGAATCTGTCCCCCACAGATAATGTGCTAATGACTGGAGAGAACATTTGCTAAAAGAATGGTTCTGGCAGATGATGAATAGCACTATGCAAGTAGTGGTAATAGCTCTTAATGCCAGTTATTTTTAAAAAGAAGTGGTGCTATTGCTTACTTTATCTTGTCAGAGCCACATCTAGGGTCTGAAACCTGAGACTGGTTATGTTCATCTCTACTGAATTATAATGTACTTGGCCACTGGTGGCGACCTGTGGTGACCTAGTCTTCCCAGGTTTTTCCCCCTCAAGTGGTACTTCAGACTCAATTTTTTAATTGTAGAACCACCAAAAACCCAGCTTACGTTTTACCTTGTACACAAAACCACAGGCTGCAGCCTATTTTAATAGTTCCTGACAGCATTTCAGGTACAGAGTAGGTACTTTCTGCTCCACTGACTCCTGTATTCGTCCTTGGAGATAATTCAAAACGTAACTGTATAAAGGCCCTGAGCAGTCAGTCTGCTTTGAGCAGGGGGTTGGACTAGATGATCTCCAGAGGTCCCTGCCAACCTCAGCGGTGCCGTAATACTGTGATATTTTGTGTATTAATATTTTTTGTCCTGTACTTTGCAAGGAATATTTGGAATGTGGTAGCATATTCCTGCTGAGCTGCACCAGCAAATATACTCAGTGTGAATACAGACTAATGCTAAACAATCATTATTTTATTGATGATCTACATCTGTCATTATGGTGAGAGCAAGAGAAAAGCACAAAACAAGTGCAAGAGAAGTGAATAAAAGAGCTTGTTAAAAAACTCCTTCGTCTTGTATGGAAGCCCCTTACAGAGCTGGCAGCACTGGGGACAGATCTGCATGCCAGCAGGAGGTTGGGGGCACCGCAGCAGAGGCAGGTTTGTGGCAAGGAGGATGTGCTGTGTAGGGCAGGGAATGCAGCACTGCAGTGGGGAAGCTCTTCAGCCTGAGGGAGACATGCTGAGCTTGAGAAGCTGCCAGTGCTGTAGCATGTTAGAAGGAGTTATGGACAATACCTTTCTGCTCTCAAAAGTGATGGCTTTTATATTACACTTCATCCTGATGGATAAAGAGGACTTGATCACAGGATGAGCAGTCAATTGAGAAGGATCTTTATATTTGCACAAAACAAATTGAATCAAGTCCCTGATATTGTTGGTGCTGCGAAAGGTCAGATTTCACAAATTTGAGAACTGTCTAATCTGGGTGGAAGAATTTAAACAAAAAGTGTGAATGATGCTGGTGAGCTAATAATGCTCAAACCAGAAGTTAAGCTATACTAATTTAAGAAAAAAACCCAAGACCTAACAGCACAACTGAAAACAAACTCCCCAAAGATTTAAAACTAACTCACCTTCAAGCATTTCTCTTTTCTTCTCACTGGCAAATGGGAAGCGATAGCAATTAATATAAGCTGAACTCAATAAAATATTTTTTTGTAAGTAAGAAAAGAGATATATACTTAGTTATAACTGAGGGTGATAGGAAGTTACTTTGCGTGTACAGCAAGAATACAAAACCTTGTAAGGAGAGTAATGGTACTATACTAGGTAGAGGGGCTGTAAGTATCAAGAATTAACTGAGAAGAGAAAAGCGTTGAACAAATATTCTGTTCTATGTCTAGGGAAAAGCTAGATATATTGAATCTGTGGATGGAATAGCTCTAATTCACATGAGCTGATGAGAATGTTAAACAGTAACTATTAGACATTTTACAATCAAGATTTCAGCTTAAGTTGCATCTAGAAATTTTTTACAGAGCTGGTCTGTGAGTGCTGTGGAACATGAATGTTGATTTTTTAATAAATTCTTTAAATCTGGGAGGGTTTCAAAATACAGCCAGAAGCTAACTTTATGCCAGCACTTTTAAAAGCTAGGTGGCATAAAATGAATAATTATGAGCCTGACATCAATCAGTGGAGAATATTGCATAGCTTACAGGGCGCTGACTAATAATTATTGTTTGTAAGTATTAATTATCTTTAATATTACACATAATTCAGCCCCATGTTAGCTAATAAATGGGTCAGTGAAATTAAAGTTGATCTGTGTGTTTATTGATTTAATCAAACAGAATATAACTTTTTAAAGTATTATCAGTTGGGTTGACAGAGGTAATGATGTGAAGGTAAGAAACTCTTTAAGAACATTTTTCTTGGCTTCGTATGTCAGCCTGGTTACATCATCTGAATTATGCAAAATCAATGTTAGATTTGTTACCATCTCTATGTACCAACAATTAATCAAACTAACTATAGTCATGCCACGTGTCTGAATATTGAAGCCAAATAAATTCAGATTAGAAATAAGGTACATATGTTTCTGAGGAACGAGGTCATGGAAAAAATTCTCCATCCTGGATGTTTTTAAAGGAAAATCTAGTGTAACTAGTTTGGGCAGTAAATGTGGAAAGTGACCAGGAACAGCAGAGGCAGAGTTGGGGAGTTAGTTGCTCCACCCTGCCAGTCTGCATGCCTACACAGCACTTATTCTTTCATTTCTTTCCCCATTTTCTTCTCACATTATTCCCCTAATTCTGCAATCAAAGGCATTCTGCAGAGGCACACGTGCTGCAGCTTTGGAGCAGCAGCAGGTGCTGAGCTTGGCAGCGAGCACCAGTCAGCCTGTATGTTTTAAAACGTGAGAAAGGATCATCACAAGGGGCCTGAGGCGTTTCTAGGTACTTCTGAGCTGTTCATCAAAAGATGAACAGATGAAAAGACGACAGAACGCGTGTTCTGTCCACCCTACCAAATCTAGACAAGGTGGTCCAGTCCTGGAAGAAACAGGGAACTAGGTCTGTGTTTTGGGCCAAGCCCCAAGAGCCGTCACCTTCCTGTGCTGTCCTTTGCCCCTCCAAATCCATGCCAGAGGGATAAGTAGTGACTGCCCAGCTCCCTCAGGAATGTAGGGCGTCCCTACACTATACTGGAAGCCTTCCCTTCCCAAACAGCTGCTCCCCATCCCCTGCTGGGGAAAAGCCATAAATCTGGTGGAAGCACCCTGTGGGTTGGGTCTGGCCCACAGGTCATGGTGCTGGGGCAGGATAATGGGAATGATATAAAATATTTTCCGTGTATTTTCTGTCTCAGCAGCTGAGTGTAGTAAATAGAAGAACGTCAGATTTGTAAAGCCAAGGAAATAGATGAAATTGTTTTCAAAAGTAACATATACTTATTAAAGAAAAGTTTGGACCAGGTTGCTCATACAAGGAAAATTGTGTCACCTTGGTAAATCAGTACTCCAGCTGACACTGAACTAAGCAGAACTCTGTGTGAACATGCAGTGAGCAGTTCTCTGCTTATAAGGCAGAGGTGACCTAGAATCCACTCTCAGTCCTGAATGGGAATGAGAACCGACTTGGAACAGCCTTTAGGGGAGCACTCTAGATATTGCAGTTGGAACAGGAATATTCTGTGCTATAAATGAGAGAACTTAGGCTTCAATTAGTGTCACTGAATTTTACAACGTATTGCTGGTAGAATGAGAAATGGACTAGAAGTCTTCAAATCCAAAAAGAGGCCTATAATTTCATACAGGATTCTATTTCTTGTAGTGGCCTTACTAAATCTTGCTAGATTTGACCATGGAAAAAAAAAATCTAATATTCCTGTGACTCTTCAGTTAACATGCACCCCCATCCTGCAATTTCACTTTTCATTGCACAAGGGTCTGCTTTGTATCTTTATTACCTATGTCATGGGGTATGATCTGATTGGAAGGAATGTCTCAGATCAGTGAATAATAGCATCCTGTATCACCCAGGGTCATATAATCATGTTTATCTGTGTCTTAGTCACCACCTTATTAAACAGTTTGCTCCTGCTACTCCAGTAATGAACACTGTCCTAGGCTGTCAGGCCTTTGAGGACTGGGAGACAGTTGCAAGAAATTTATATGTATAGTTTTGTCCTACCATCAGGCAGCACCTATCTTGTTTTTCTTTTCTATAACCTGGAATCTTGATTTAGTGGTGGTTTAGGAATGGTATTCTCCAATTTAATACTCCCACTAAAACCTGCTCCACTTCCTTGCTCCAAGGAGAAGCACAAAAGGTAAAGATCATGGTTTGAGATAAGAAAAATCTACTGAAAATGGCAATGAGATAAGAAAATGAGCAGTTAACAGCAATAATACAAATAACAAAAGATGTAAGAAAACAAATTATTCACACAGAAAAATTCTCTGACAATAGACAATACCAGATGGCTCCCTCTGCACATTTTTGTCAACCAGAAGGAATGTCTTTGTGCCAGAAGAGAATCCCTTTCCCCAGCCCTGGCAATGACATGAGGTGATATAGAATAAATAACCTCTGTGCCCTGGCAATGCCTCCTCCTGCCTACTGCAAAAATTAACCCTCTCCTGGCTGGAACCAGGACAAACCTGCTCCATTTAATGCATCGGTTTCAAAATGCACTGCTTTCATGAGAAATGGAACTGGCAAATTTGGGAAGGTGTATCCACTTTTTTCAGAAGGAAGAGCACCATGCTTCTCTTCCACCTTGCACTAGAATGAGCTTTGTCAATAATGGGAGTAAAAGTCCCAATTAAAGTATAAGTCTCTGCCTAACTGCTTCAGTTCTTTCAATGCAGGATAAGTTGTCACTGTCATAGAGAAGCTAATAATATTCTTCAGAATATTTTTCATCCATCCATAAACCTGGTACTGTATTTTATGACACTATTATTAATTTTTTAGTATTTACAAAATATGACCATGCAAATATCTTAAACTATCAGCCAAAAACTGCAGAAAACCAGAGGTGGAGAGAGCTGAGGATAAAATACCTGAGGACATTGTGGAGGAGAGACAGGCTAATGGGTAGAGAGGACAGGCAGCTTTTGGAATAACTGAGTTTTAGTGGACCAGTGATTCCAAGAAGCCTTAGTGAAACTTGCATTTGTGTCAGTTGCCCATGGGTGTAGCCTGATTTGTGAACTAGCATTTTTTCAACTAATGCTCAGGTTATATATGTGAACCAATTCATAGTTCTTTTTTCATCTTTTTTTCCTCTGCTTTCCTGAGTAGTCCAATTGAAGTGAAAATTCGGGAGAGGTTTACCCAAGTCACAAGGCACAGCGCCTTGCAAGTAGTCTCTAAAGCACTTTAAGCTCCCTGAACAGTGTGGAGTTGGTTCTCCTAGAGATGAGTTGAATCTGAAATAAAAACTTTATAAAATCCAAGGAGGGGAATATAGGAACCTTTTTTCCCCACAGAAAAAGTATTGCTTGATCCCCTAGAGCACTAAAGGAGCTATAGGAAACACAAGAATTCTGTTGTTGGATTTAGATCTCCCAGTTCAACACTTCTGCAATACTGAGAACAGTGTTGCGTCTGTGTTACCTGTCTTTAGAGAGGCACTAAGCTCCACAGGTACAAGCAAGATGCTCTCACCGTGCAAGATGGTCAGCCTAGGAAGAGGTATAGGATCCTCATCTTATAACTCTTTAGAACCGGAACACTGAAACTGAAATTAATTGCATGAAACATTGAATTTTAGGGCTAATTCTGACTATGGGTTTCAGAGCTCA
Organism: Buphagus erythrorhynchus; assembly: GCA_013400855.1. Lineage (NCBI taxonomy): Eukaryota > Metazoa > Chordata > Aves > Passeriformes > Sturnidae > Buphagus > Buphagus erythrorhynchus. Next base: position 35,678 of record VZTT01020258.1, on the reverse strand, counting down.
GAAAAATGCAAGTATTGAGTAGTATCAGGCTGCAGGTTTATCAGCACAGAATCAATACCCAAAAATACTTCCCACAAAAATGTTCTCTCCCCTTCTATCATCTTAAAATGAAAGAGTCTAACTATAGCAGATTGCAGAGCATGAGGCATCTTGTGCATGAAAAACTACACAATTATGAATGTTTGGATTAATTTATATGATTGAATGATCATCCTTAAGTACTTTATAACATAACCATTCCACAAATGTATCCTTGTCAACAAGTAATTTCCTATATGTTTGTTTGCAGTGTTTTTTAGCAGTGCATGAAGTTTGATAATGAGTCGTGGTGAGTCGATCATGATTCCCCTCACTCTTTATTTCATAGGTTGGTGAGACCAGATGCAAAAAAGTTTGCACTTCGAAATCTGATCTGAGATCCAATGATTTCAGCATTGTTGGAAGCTTGCCAAGGGATTTTGAATTATCAAATTATGACTGTTATGGGAAGCCCATTGAAGTCAACAATGGGCTCGGGAAATCTCAAGCCAAGAACAACAAGAAGCCTCCTCCTCCCAAGCCTGTCATTCCATCAGCAGCAAAGAGAATTGATCTTTATGCAAGAGCACTCTTTCCTTTTTGCTTCTTGTTCTTCAATGTCATATACTGGTCCATATATTTATGATAAATCTTTTTTTTTTCATGTGTGTAAAATATAGCCCATTTCATTACCCCTTCCCAGTCATGAAGACCACTGTGTGAAATTATTTGCATTTGCAAAGCAATATGTTGCATCTTGATGCCGTGTGATTGTACTGAACATATGGCATCTGAAATTTGAATGAAAGCATGACACTGCAATGTCTGTGCTCTGACCAACTTTGTATATAAATGTACAGCATACAACATCCTGCTTTAGGAATATATATGAAGGACAATGCCTACTACATTATAAAGCTGAATAACATTCTTCAGTTATTAGTAACATACAGAAATTTAAAGTGTTTCTGACAATGAAACTGATGTGCACGTTGAGTATTATTAAATCAGTATGCTAGTATATGTAGTATTTAACAGCTTTTCTGATGACTTCCAGAGGAAAAAGAAACACCCACCAAACATCTTTTTCTTGTATGATTTCAGCTGGCACTGTTGAAGAAAAAGCTAAGGTGTAATTATTATTATTTAGACTTTGTAAGTGAAGGCAGTGTCAAGTAAGCAGATCTTGTCTATGTGGAAAAATAAAGATCAGAGAACTACTAATTTTGTAAAATCAGCTCATTTAGGAAAAAACCCCAACAACTGTCCATGAAGCAGGCACAGTTAAGTGTGTTTGAATATGCTGGCAATAAAACATTGGGGCAAATTTTAACTGCTGTTTCTTTAGGCACAAACTAGATACAATACATAAAAAACAAACGGGCCACTTTCTAGACTAAAGGTATCAGGAGTTTTGGAGAAGCATCAGAAGATGCAGCTCAGTATCAGGTTTGTTATACATTTTTACATTAGTTTGTCCTCTGGCTCAACTTCTGTAGCATCTGGCCTGCAGTATGTAAGTCACAATTTTTTTGTTTTTGCATTGGACATTTCTTTCTTGATTTGTTTTCTTTATCCCCTTGAAAGCTTTCATTTTAAACAAAACAGTTGTCAAGACAAAATCCCATTTTCACCAGTCATTATACCTTTTCTGTTTGCATGCTAGCTAGCACATAGCCACCAGTAGGAATGAAAACGTGTCCTAAGGTCTAAGGAGCTGAGACTCTCATGAGCCCTGCTGTACCTACGTGCTAATTGATGGCTGCCCNCGCTGCTAGGTTTTGGAAAATAAGGTTCTATGCATGAAATAGTTCTGACAGGAAACTGCTTTCCATTTTCAGGAGGAAACTCTATTGTATGGAGACTACCTTAACATGAGCTCCTTGGTGTGCATAGGGCAGAAGCTGTGGTCTCCTATGGACGCCAGGGTACATCCCTTCATTAGGGTGAGTCATGAGGAGAAATGCAGCCAAAAGAAAGCTGCATGAAGGTAGGCATGTGAGTAGAGTGCGTTTCCTGAGAACAGGGACTTGGCCTCCGCCCACGAGAGCGCGCCATCACCATCTCCGCCGGCCGCGACGGNTCTCTGCTGGTAGAGATGGGGCACCACAGCTAGTTTCAATATGAAAATAAGGAACCTCTCAGTAACTTTGCAATTCATAAAAGGAAATCTGGACTGTTGGCCCCTCATAGGCTAGGAAGGGATTGGTTTAAATACATGAAACCTTCCATAGTGTGGAAACAAACAATCCTACTTGTTGCTCTACACTTCTGGCATGTCCAGGATGTGTTGAGCTAATGCAGGCCACAATGTTGGATCACTTGGGAGTTGCCCACAACAAGTTGTCTACATACGGCGATCCTGCACAACCAGAAGGTCAAAAGTGGGAATGTAAGAAGAGGAATGGCACGCCACTCTGGGATCACTGGACATCAAGTAAACCTGCACACCTAGAGCTTTTTCAAACCACTGCCACTTTGGGATCAACAGGCTGGCTGCAGTGACTCATGTTTGGGTTGAAGAGATCTGCTCTTCACAGTATGGTCACATGCATTCCACCAGCTTCCTGGCCACTGTCTCATGGAGGTTTCAGGCAGCCACTCTACCAAGTGGCCACACTTTGTCCTTTGGATTTCTTTCTGATCCAAAGAAATGGAAGGCAAATCCCAGACATTATTGAGCTGTGTTGAACAAGGGTTGAGGGAAATGATATCTTTAAGGTCTAGTTCAAGGTTTTAATATTTCTGTTAGTTGAAGGTGATTCCAGAATTGTCAGAGACTCTAAGAAGCAATAAGGATAAATGAAATGAAAGAGAGGAAGGACAGGAGGGGGAATTTTTATACATACAGAATGGTATATTTATAGACATTATTTATTCTCATACTTGTATTTTTTCTTACAGTACTGGAAGGCAAAAAAATAATTACCTTGTGTTGCAAATTATATGAATTTTGGAAGATAATTTTCTTGTTAGAACTCTTATTAAATGATTTATCTGTAATTAATGTCTACATTCTATCTCAATTATAGATTTTATTGTTAAATTAATCTTTGTTCCTTCTTGCTTTCCTGCTTACTTGATGGCTCTTGTGTTTTATCATAAAGCACTTAATCAATAATACACTGTAATTGCTTTCCAACTCACACAAAGGAAAGTAAAAGGAATGCATATTGTTCAGATAAAGATTTTTTGTTCATTACAGCACAAAAACGAAGGCCAGAAGCGAAGTTTAACAGCAAATTTGAAACTAGATTTAAAATGAAACCAAGCATCAGCTATGAAGTATTAATTTTCTTTTTACTTACACTAGATAATATTGCAGTATTTGTATTACCTTGGAATATATGCTTGTCCTACTGAGCAGTAATAATTGATTTATTTTATTTTTCTTCTTTCTACTAAAGGTCATCAAGAATTTTGCATACCATCTCACATTATGGTCCACCAGCACCCTCTAGTTGTAAAATTCAGCCTGTTGACTGATTTCCAGAATAAGGTGCAAATATAAAACTGTATAGGCAAAATAGGATCCTAATTACTAATTATAATATGAAAGAAAAAATATTATTAAATTAAAATAAATGGGCACAAAATAAATGCACAGCTGTAGAAATTTTCTGTACAGTTAAAATTTAAAAGTATAGAAATGAAGACATTCAAGTAATAGCAAAGATGAGG
>VZTT01020258.1:16003-30921 GCA_013400855.1 Buphagus erythrorhynchus | reverse complement strand
AGATAGTAAAAACAAAATAAAAATTTCCAGGGGAGCGCAACCTGAATGTATGCAGTGTCAAGTGATTTTTCAGCCTATTGAGCTATCTTAGTGCTACAATGAGTACAAATGAGGTGTCTAGCAGATAAGGGAATGTGAGGACACTGTTACTTGATTCTTTTGTGTACTAATACCAGGATTAGAGAAGGTAATGTGGAAAGAAATTCAGATACAGATAAATTGAATAATAATTTTGTTTGTGTCAACTCTTTAATTTGTGTCTAGAAATTTGCTTTGTATAAATTACTTACCTTCTTTTTATATTGATATAAGGATTTCATAAAAAAACAGGAAAATTAAGCTCATCTGTGGTGCCCAAAAGATAAGGAAACTAATTATTTCCTTATGAAGCTTTACGCCTAAGTAAACAGTGAAATATAAAGAAAAAATTGAGACATAAATTCCTCATCATTGTGGTTTTCTCTGTGCCATTGTATCAAATCAGTCACAAGCAATCTGGGCTGTTTGCAGCACTCCCTTGCATTTTGTCTTACTCAAGAAAGTTGCCCACCCCTGTACTCCCCCTGCACCTGTCCTCCTTCCATCAGTGGGAATGGTGTCAGCAGACATTTAAAATAAAGATTACCTGGCTATTTTGAAATCCCTCTGAAAGCCCTTCATTGCTACCAGTATGTCTATGCTGCAGTCACTAAAATGTCTGCAGCTAGTGCAGGATTATCCAAATTAGCCTTAAACTGGCTGTTTTGAGTGGGCCTGGAAACATCACCATGGTGACAGTGAGCTGTGGCTGAGAAACCTACCTGCTGGCTAGGGCAGGAAAAAAATATCCTTGGAGTTCACCCCCACAAAGCTTTGTGCTGCCTTGGCTGTTGTGCTCAAGCAGTTGGTTTAAAGTTGGTTCGTGTGGGTGTTTGTCAGCCCGTGCCTGTGAACTGTAGGAGTGCACTGGGTGACGCACTGTGTGCTAGCACAGAGAGATCCTTCCTATGGCTGATGGGAAAGATGGCAGTGTAAAATATTCTCTCCACAGCTCTTGACCACCTACAGGATTTCTGACATTTTTAATTTTGTGCACTGACAGGAGCCTTTGGTGGCAGTGACAAAAAAATGCCAGTTTGCTTTTTTCCTGAACCAATGAATGTGTAAATGAATGAGTTGGATTCGCCGACCTGAGCATGAACAAGGTTTACTCCTGATTCTAGGACATCCCTCTTATGAGCCATTCTGTCTAAAGTCCCTGCCTCTAACAGTGGATATTAGATCACAATCTTTTGAATGAATAATGAGACTTAAAAAACTAGTGAGACTAACAAGAATGAGACTGTAAAAATCTTTTTGACTTCCTGGTTGTTCATGCAGGTCAACCCTAATTTTGAGGGGCACTGATTGCTTTTCAGCGTGGGATTTCTCAACATGTCAGTGCCTGTCATGTCCTGGAGACCAGCATCCACTAACTCCCTCCTAGCAGGGCAAGTATTTGACGGGCCTTCAAGTTTATAAGTCAACTCATATTTTGAGTATTGAGATAAATCCAAAGCTGCCTGGCACCATTAGTTGTCACACAGAAACAGCAGGTACATTAAGCACGTCTTTTAGTACAAGAAAATTAATGTCCTTTCATCTTATTGCATGGAAATACGGTTTACTGTGTGAGAGACCAACCAATAAGACAACATGGAGTAACATCTTGTTACTAAGGATTTTTGTCCCATCAGTCAGTTTCTTAGGCCACATAATGTGCTTTGACAGGAAGAAATATGAGGATTGTGGAGTATAAAGGATAAGATATTGTATAACTGTTTTCCACCTGATGAGTTCTTCGGGCTGTGGCAGTGGGAAGTGTGGGGTTTTTCATATCTATCTGTGTCAGTCTGTTTCTTTCTATGAATATTCACAGTGGGAGTAATTTTTTTACTTGAAGAAGCAAACTCAAGAGGTTTTTGGGCCAAGGAACCCTCCTGAGTATAGCAGGTCGAGCTGTTGTACCGCTGCCCCCTGCAAAAACCTTTCAGCTCAGGGGAAACCGTCTCTAGCAGCATAAACTGCAAGAAAAACCTCTGCTGAAACTGCAGCCACTTCTGAGAGGAAAGTCTGTGTGTAGGCAGCCCCTGGGCTTCCACTTTCTTTTTCTCTAGCATACATCATGATTATCAATAGTACTGTTTAGCTTTTCTTTCCTGCAAAGCACTCCTTTTATCTAGCCTGAGTTATTTCCTTGGCAATACACTCTAGATATCCTACCTTTCATCTCTGTGCAGTCAGAGCAAAGATTGTGTGTGTGACTCTATTAGAGTTCATGAAGGCAAGCCAAGGCTGATGTTCAAGAACACTTGAATGGTAATATATGAGAGGACCTGGGACCTACTTGTTTCTTTAATTTTAACATTACGTGTGTTACGCCATTTCAGTTATGTCTCTTTAACTCAAAATATTCTGATATTTGGATAAAATTTCACTACATGCATTATATTTTTGAATTAAGTTTATTAATTTCCTGTGAAAAATGAAAATAAAAAACAAAATTAATCCATGTGACATTTTTTAAAATGTTGATTTCCTCTATTAACCTTAAAACTTGCATTTGACCTAGAGGCTAGGGAAATAGTGTTTCTTAGTGTTTAATAAGCCTTACATTGTCATAACAGATTTATCAGTGTCTCAGGCAGTCTCATTCTTCCAGATAAATTTGTTTGTTTCTTTGACTCTCAAAGGCCAACTCACTGGAAGACATTGATTTGGAGACTGGCTATTTCAAAGGCACTATACTGACAGGAACTGACTGCAAAGAGTAATGGTTCTGACCAGTACCACTTCAGCATCAGCTTCTGCTTTTGACAAAGCCTGTCTTGATACCTGCTCCTGCTTCTGACAAATCCTGTTTAGACTCAGCCTACTGGAGGGCATAAAATCTTTGTAAGGCTTTTTAAAATATTTGTCTGATTGTGTCAGCTTCTGAGGCAGCCCTGCTTCTATTCCCACTTCTGGATGTGCTTCAGGACCAGACTATTACAGAAGCAATCTTTTTTCAAGCAAATACAAATGATATACAGCATCCATCATGAGATATCATTTACTTTGTAGAATTAAATTTTAGGCTTTATTCAGTAATTCTTCATATTTTTTAGTTGTTTCCCCCAGGTGAAAGCTTCTTAAATACATAATTATTACATGAATAAAACCAAATATGCATGATGGCACTCTTATCTTGCTGTGGTCTTTAAGCCAAGGAGATGTTGGAGGATGTCCTGGAGCTGAAGTAATTTTGGCTACCCCACAGAAGGCTGGACAAGGACAAGACCCCTCACTGCATGGGATCTGCCCTGTATTCAAATCTGCGTTCAAAGCAAACCAGCCAGAGGAAAACACAGCTATGTTTCCCAAGCCTGTGCCATTGCAATAACATGTTCATCACATTTAACACTTGATGAATTTTCTTGCAACAGAGAAGCACTTTCTTGAGAAAAATAACAATGCTGGTGCCATAATAATATTCCCAGGCACAGCAAATTCATGGGACTATTTTACACCACTACCGTAGAATACAGAATGTTGCAAATTTTATCGTGGGAGCTTTTAAACAGCAAGTGTATATCCAAGCTGGCAGTACTTTATTATCTGTTACTCATAAGCATGGCTTTATTGCTTTATTTGTCATATGCCTCCATATTCTTCCTATTTCAGGAACAGCATTTTAAAATGGATATTTTTCAAAGCATACTAATTATCAAAATATTTTGTGGTTTACCCTATTTTTTTCCCACAGGAACATAAGGAGGAGATAGTGTATTTTACATTACAGTGCTTTTGCAGCAAGTTTGCTAGTGTCTGTGGAGAAAGTTTTGATGAAATTAAATAGATGGAAAAAAATTTCATGGAGTGTGCAAATGAAACAGCCAGGAATAAACCCATTTATGCAAGACTCACGCTGAGAGTCTGATGAGCTTTGACAATTGGAATAAATTATTTTGCCTGAAAGGATATCCCAGTTTAAAAGATAGGACAGCATTTAATCTTTCGACAGTTTTCATTTCTCAGATGAAAATAAAAACCAAACCTTTATGAAATAGACCAGGTAGTCTTGTCCACAGCGACCTCATATCTGCACACAGCCATCGTGCTCTCCTTTAATATGGTCTTCCTGCCAGCTCCTGCTGCAAGGATTCAATCAATGGAATTATTTCTTCTCTGACCAAGCAGTAGGAGGACTGCTGTTGGCTGAGTGCAGCCAGGCCCTGGCTGGGAGCACAGATCTGTGCACAGCCCAAGTCTGCACAATGCACGTAAGTGACACTCTGTAGCTAAACACAATACCCAGTAAGCAGAGGCAAGTGCCTTAAGGCACTACTGTAATGCACACGACTAGTAATAAAAAATATTTCGGTCACTATTGATTATATATTCAGTGGCATAAAATAGTGATATGTCTGTTTGTCTTCTCCCAGTCTTAACATTTCTGGAAGTCGTCTGAGAGATTTCAAGTGCCTGATCTTCCCGCTCATCTACATTGGCTTTCTGCTGTAGTTCTTTCTGATTTATTGTCAAAGGAGAATCCACTGCATGCATGCATGCATGCATTCTTTCCTTTAATATTACTTCTTTCTGACATCTAAAAAGGATTCTTAAAATAACCTCATAATTCCTTACTTGGATCCAAATTCCCCAGAAGACTTTGCAGAGAAACAAAAGAAGAAGTTAAAGCTTTTAAAATTATATATTTATCCGTTTGTAATTTAATATGTGTAAGCATCAATTTCTATATTTAATATAATGGCATTCCTAAGGACTAAGCCTTCTTGAAAGTGGTGTGTCAGGATTTCATAAATTGCCAGTATTTTCCCCTTCCATTAATATTATTTTGTTTGGCAAGTATTTGCAAAGTGCATCCATATCAAACCATGTATTTTTCCAGTTCCCTGTAAAATAAATCATCCCCTGCCATGGCACAGGGTGAACTATGTGGACCATGGAATATTAAATCATGACAGAATCATAGAATATTTTGCGTTGGAAGGGACCCACAAAGATCATTGAGTCTAACTCTGGGCCCTACACAGGATACCCCAAGAGTCACGCCATGTGCCCTGAGAGCATTGTCCAAACCCTTCTTGAACTCTGTCAGGCTTGGTGCTGTGACTGCTTTCCTGTGGAGCTGTTCCAGTGTGCAACCACCCTCTGGATGAGGAACTTTTTCTTGGTATCCAACCTAAACCTCCCCTGACTCAGCTTCAGGCCATTCCATTGGGTCCTGTCACTGGTCACCAGAAACAGGAGATCAGTGCCTGCCCCTCCTCTTCCCCTCACTAGAAAGTTGAGACTGCAGTAAGGTCTGCCCTCAGTCTCCTCTCCTCCAGGCTGAACAGACCAAATGACCTTAGCCACTCTCCATATGGATTATCCATCCAGACCCCTCAACATCCTCATGGTCCTCCTTTGGACTTTATTTGGACCTCCTCTGGACATTATTAGAGAGTGTCCTTTGGACACTCTAGTAATTTTTTTTTTTATATTGTGGTGCCCCAAACTGCCCCCAGCACTCAAGGTGAGGCCACTCCAGTGCAGAGCAGAGCAGGACAATGCCCTCCCTTGACCAGCTGGCCATGATGGCCTGATGCCCCTCAGGACAGGATTGACCCTCCTGACTGCCAGGGTACTGCTGACTCATGTTCAACTTGCCATAGCCCATGTCACTTACTACAGCACTGCTTTCCAGCATTTCATTCTGTCTTTCATTGTCTAAGCACACAGCCAGGGTTGCCCTGTCCCAGGTGTAGAATCCAGCACGTGCCCTTGTTAAACTTCATACTGTTGGTGATTGCCCATCTCTCTAATTTTTCAACATCTCTTTGCAGGGCCTCTCTGTTCTCAAGGGAGTTAACAGCTCCTCCCGGTTTAGTGTCCTGAACAAACTTACTTAGTATTTCTTTGAGTCCTGTGTCCAAGTTGTTAATTACCATGTTCAAGAGGGTTGAGCTTAGAGTAGAGCCCTGCAGAACCCCACTAGTGACAAGTTGCCAGCCTGATGTCACCTCATTCACTGTAACTCTTTGTGCCTGACCCATGAGCCAGTTGCTTACCCATCACATGATGTCTTTATCCATCTGGATGTTGGACGTTTTGTCCAGAAGGATCCTGTGAAAGACAGTATTAAAACCTTTGTTGAAGTCCAAAAGATTACATCAACTGGCTTCCCTTCATCACTTAGGTGATCATCACCTTCATCACAAGCAACACTTCCCTATCATGAAGCCATTCTAGGTGTGACTGATAACTGCCTTGTCTTCCAGATGTTTTTTCAATACTTCCCAAAATAATATTTCCCAGGATTTTACCAGACACTGAAGTCACATACTGGATTAGCACCTTCAATTACAAATTTGAAGCAAGTGTTGTCACATAGAATGTACAATAAGAACTTGCCTTTAAAGAAAAAGTGTGATTAGTTGGTATCCAGTATTTTATTAGCTCACTAGTGCTAGTAATGATCAATAGTAATTGATCGATATATTAAGTGAATTACTAGTAAATTAATTAATAAAAGGGATACAGTAAAATATGGATCTGTTTCTGGGGCTTTGTTAGCTAAATCCTTGAGGTGGGAAGTTCCTGTCAGGCAATGCTATCTGTCATTTAAAGGATGTAAGCCAAAAGCAGTATAGATAGAATTACCTGGGGACTGGTTCATACACAGGAAGTTAAGTGGGTGCCACACATCTGCCTGACCCATGGATTGCTTACTGCTGGGTTGTCTTTCATGGTTGACATTCAAAAGGAAAAGATTGCAGGACCCCATGAAGGGTAGTATTTTCAATCCATTTAACTTCACTGTCATTTCATGGAGTATTACTGTAATTGATTATTCATATGTATCGCACAATTGTTTGTCAATAATACCAAATTGTCTGTTCATCTAATGAGGCACTGAATTGAGATGAGCTATAATTAATAAAATTATAAAATAATCAGATGATGAAGGGAGAAAATTCCATTCTGGAGCATAATATTTTTTCAGCAGACTTTTATGTGCAGTGCTGCAAGAAGCAAGCAAAGGAGCGGTGTTGCAATCTGCTATCTTGTTCAGCCATAGTGCTCAGAGTGCTGGTGTGATCTGCAATTTTTCTTAACTGCATCAAATAACTGAATGCTTCTTGCTGTGAAAAAAATCTGAACTATTGCTGCCATTCTAGTATGAAAACATCAATAAGAACTGGATGATTCTGGATACACATTTGAGGAGAGAAGTTTCTGATCTTTTTATGTTTCCCTAGCTTTTTCTAAAGGCCTTGTGTGTTTTGTGTAAGCTCACTTCATTGCCTTTGACGTTTATTTGCTACAGCTGACCAACCTCTAAAATTAAGGTCCTATTTTGTTCGTGCCACTAAAACCACAGGGAGCCCAGAAGAATAAAGGCAAATGTTGGTGAGGGTTCTCCTGCAGAAAATGCCTTTCTGTGCTCTTATTTATGTCAGATACTATCAGCAAAGGCATTTTTATAGTTTTAGTTTAGTGAATTTATTATATCACATCAGAAGATCTGCTTAATTTAACAGCAAGGCATTGATGGTATTTTCACAGTAGCTACAGCTGGTACTGACAGATCAAGTATAGCCAGGATTTGAGAGAGAGGATGTATCCCTGTCGTTTCCCCACATATTCCTAGCTGTGGCATAAATCGTCTCTCTGCCTGTGTTTTCCTTTGTAGCTTGTTTAGACTTATGACAGTCTGAACTTTAATTTCCAAGTTCAAGGTTAGGTTCTTGTTGTTAACAACCATTTTTGAACTGCTCTTGAGACCCCACCAGCTCATCTCTTTCAGCCCTTCATGCATTCCTTCATTTTTTGTGCTGTGCATGTGTCCCTGTAGTCAAAGGAAGCCTGAAATTTAGAATTGTTCAGAATCCAGCCATGTGTGCACATCACCTCCGTGTGTATGTCTCATTAAGGGCAATGCAATTAGCAAGGAGCAGGGTCAGTGTCAGGTGAAATGGCAACTCCACAGACCACAATAATGACTAGCAGTTAATATGTATAAGATAACAGTGCAACACCAATGAAGTTTCAGTAAAGACGAGCACTGTTTAGGTTGTCTTTAATGCCACAAATTCTATAAGCAGAAACTTTTCTACTATAAGCTCGTCTATTAAACCCTATATTGTAAGCATTTGTGAAGTTAGCAGAATGTTATTTTTGCATATTTACTATGATGTAGATGTACTTCTAGTCCAAAGTATGAAATTAAGTGCCTCATAAGAATTGTTTGGTTTTGTCTTACATTTCTGGTTTGGGTTTTTTCCCTATTTAAAAGCTTGCCATTTACACCACATTATTGCAACTAATCTCTGGGAAGATACGCCAATGCAGAGGTGAAAGTAAAAATATCTGTGCTGTGAACTAGTTCTGGGACTGAGCAACTGAAGCGGTTTTTCAGAACTAAAAATAAATTTCTGTTGAGCACAACTCTGTATATTTCCATGCTAACTTGAGCAAGCTGTTTCTTGACACACACACACAAAAAATTAAAATAAAAATATGGATGTGAAACAGGTAAATGGCGAACCCAAAAGAAATTTATGTTGTGAAAAGATCATAATGATAAGGATAAGAGAGATGATGTTTCAAATCACAGAAATCCTTTTAATTTTACATCCTATTTCTGATGTGGTTTTTAGAAGTATAGTGTAAAATGTCTGCAGTGGATAATTGGACAAAACAAAAACTTTCTATCTTTTGGATATTTCCTGAAGAAAGGAGTTATTATTTTATCTCATGCAATTCTATCTATTCCTCCAACTTAATTTATTTTTAATGTTACTAAGTGCTTGTACTTCATAGTATAATTTCTGAAACAATTTGTCTCTTATCTATTTGTGTCATAAAATAAATTATTTTAACATTTTCTTGATGCTTTTTCTGTGATTGATTTTTTTTATGGAAAACATAATAGAGATTGTTTGACTGATAGGTGTTTAAACTCTTACTCACTATAACTTAAATTTTACTCTATTTTCCCAGTGACAGGAGCCCTGATAAAATTATAAAACTATTAAAATTATCTAAATAAAATGCACTGTAATAACCATTTCAAACTAAATCCCTATCATGAACATCTTTCTTTTTAAAAGAAGGTCTGTGAAACTTTTTCACTTTTAAAAGCAAAACTGAAAAAAAAAAGAATAAAAATTGCAGCTTAGCATAATGTCCTTTTAAACAGTGTCTAATTCTCAGTTATGTATGGACACATTAAAATCTGTTACACTGCCAGTTTGGTGTACAACCATTGTGACTGTGACCAGTGGCATTGGGGCAAGTGGAACCTGATGCCTGTGTGCCTTCTGATAATGCTGTAAGGTTCAAAAGGGAAACACCCCTGTGGAAGAAGAAAAACAGAGTTTTCATTTACTCCCTTTGTGACAGCAGTGAATTTTGAATTACTGTGCAGGGAGAAGCAAAGAAGCCTCTTTCCATCATACACCTCCCATGGTGACAGCTGGCCAAATTGTGTGTGCTCCATTAAGCAGCCTGGAATGGGGCTCCCCAGCTCCAAGGGGTGGAAGGAGGTGACACACTGCCCTTTCCCCCTCCCTTGCTTTGGCCCTGACTGCCTTGGTCCCCAGCCTACAAGCAGGATTAGCACTGGTGTTGTCATTGTAGCTTTCCTGCTTGTTCAAAAAGCTCTTGGCCTCAAAGCCTTGAGCAAAGGAGGTGAACAAGATCATACAAAAACTATTCCAGACAAGAAAGAGAGATTCACTCCTGCAATATGAAATGTTATGAGAAGCTGTCTTCTCTGGATTAAGGAGTTTAGCAGTTAGTTCTGCTGCGGTTGGAAGCATCTTTGCAAAGCTTATGTGAACACTGTCCTGAATCCTGTGTAAGGTCGTGAAGCAAATTATAATGTTGATTAGCATGAAAACCACTGTGAGAACTTCCATTCTCTATGAGAGTTCAGTGTTCATTAACTAATTATACCTGTTGGGATACAAAAAGAAGTCAAGGCTCTGATGCTAATCAGCTTTGCAACAGGTTCAAATTAAAAAAGGTCAGCTGATTTCTCCAGGTTTCTAAGGTGAATGGAGTAACTATATATGTTATGAATAGTTTTCATGTATGAATGAAACATTAAACTGAGAAGATGTCTTCTCCATGCTGAGAATGATCATTACACAGTCCAGTTCCCATGGGCTGGTATTTGTCCCATGTCCTTGTTCGAAATATTACTTCTGCATACTCACTACAATGAGACAATCAACTTCCTACAACACTCATGAATTTAAGTGCAGAGCAATATGTGACCATGCATGTATAGAGGTTTTACTGTCACTGGCACATATTAGCCTTGGGTTTCACTCTGTTTGTAGTTTTTAGCTTGAGAGCTGCTTCTCAGTATTACTGCTTGGGATTCTGAAGATGTGGGAAGACCACGTGGTTCTGTGATGGAGAATTGAGGGAAAAAAACCACTTAGTTTTAACAGAAAAAAAGGTCCAAGTCACAACTTAGTAGAAATTAAAGACTAACGCCAGAAGTGCACCCAGGTATGTCAATAGAGAGGAGACTATAACATTCTTGTCAGCTCGTATTTGCCTTTTAACATTTTGTTTATGAATGCAGGTAATTGAGATGGAGAGGTGATTTGACAAGTACTGGGGATACCTCAGCAGGGAACAGTCCACTGGTATATGAGATCTGATGTCTTCATCATCTTCAAAGGGCTTTTCATTCTGAATAACAAGTAATACATTTCTCACAGGTGACAGAGAAGGTGCAAGGCTAAAGAGGAATTTCAGTGATTAAGAACTGACCTGAAAAATGGACGTAGAGTTGATGCTTCAAATATAGATTTTGGCATGAAAAAAAAGGAATAAGAACATGGTGAGAATAAAAAGAACGCCGAAGTCAAGGCTGGCATTGCTTGTGGAACAGATGGAAGAGGTGGTAGATGAAAAGAGAGAGGACCAAGGCTGGCTATTATAGTCTAAAGCAACAGTCCAACACATTTGAATTAGCTGTGCTCCACAGAGGGAATGGGGAGTAAATTATGAGGGTAAAAATCATAATAACTGTAGAGAAAAGGAGATTCTGATGGCAATGCATTGGAAAACCAGATGGAAATCAGCCAGGAAAGGAGACAGCAAAGAAGAAGTAGGAGGTAGGCAGGGGAAAAATCAGGACTGGATTAAGAAATGTATCCCTTGGGTCTGAGACAAAGCCAATGGAAGTTTTTTATACCAAGAAGAAAGATATTGCTAGACAAGAATCAAGGATTTAGCATGCACAGTCTAATCTGAAAGTGTTCCTTTTATGTTTTTCCAGAGGCTTAATAATGTAATTTGCTATAATCTCAGTAGAAAAAATTGAAGCAATCTACAGCAGATTTTGCACACACACGGTTTATTTAGCATATACTTAAGTGATTTTATTGGCAAAATAAAAAATTTCCCACAAATAGAAAGAACACAAATAGCTCAAATAAAAAAAGTAAGTCTCAAATTGCTACAAATTTCTCATAACAGTTAGCTAACATGGTAACCAACTGCACTGACACAGCTAGTACACAGCAAAGGGAAGTGAAAGCTGTATGACTATTACCAATTATTTTACATATATATTATGCCAGAAGGGTCATGATGTTGCTTTTTCCATCATCAAAATCATGTAATAGAAGGTAGCCTAAGCCACTCCTTAGAATGTGTCCTCCCCGGGTGTGTGTGCTGTTAATGGGAACAGTATGTGTTTGCTAATCAGAACAGGAAGCAGAATAAGCATGGAAGATCAGGACATACTTTTTATTTTTAAAAAGTCTCTTGAGATCCAGAGTGAACATATGGGACTGCACACTTAAAAATAGATTTGGAACCTTCATTGGTATTTCCTTTTTATTTACACTTACTGGTATTTGTAAAAGTTCTTCAGATTTAAAAAATCCAAAGACAATAATCTTTATTGAAGGGAAGTATTTATTGATCAGCCATGGAATCGAAGGATTTAATAAATTTAAAGATTTTTTTATATGAAGATATAGAAAATATTTGTGAATATAAACCCCCAGAATTTATAGGATAAAAGTCCAGAAGGCCTACTATAACCATTTAGTCTGAGCTCTTGCCAAGGGCCTTCTCACGATATAACTTTTTTCAACTAGGATTTTTAGAAAAGAGTCTGGTTTTAACTGTGAATTTTGCAGGGCTGAGGAATTAATTAGACTGCTCAGCATATGACTGCATGGTCAATGACACATTATTAAAACAGAAAAACAAAAGATAAACTTTATTCCTAATCTGAATGTGATGAATATCAGCATTGAACAACTGAGTTTTTTACTCCATCCATCTCCTCAAGTGTTTTATATTGTCTAAGTTACTTTCCTGAAGCATGTACTCCACATCATCAAGCCCTCCCTGAACTATTTTTTGGTTAAGTATATGGAATGATAGCTAAATGTTTCTGGGCACAAGGCAAAAATTTTCAGTCCTTCAGCCTTTTCCAAGTTTCTTTCTGCATCTCATATTCAACCGATGAAACATATGAGCTGCATTTAGTTGAACTGCAGCCACTGTCTCAACCAGGATTGTGCCAGGATAAATTGCAGAGGAAATGTATTCCTGATGAATTTTACTTCTGATTAGCACATATATCAGCTCTTTTTAACTTCCTCACCAACTTCTACCTTACATTCAGAATATCCATTAGACAATATTAAATTGTAAAATCAAGTATAATCATGATTCTTTTCAGTAAGTAGCAAACCTCTCTTGGAGTTCTGCAGAATCAAGATTAAGCACTTTTGCTTTTCAGGGCTCTGACATCTTATTATTTGATATCTGGACTTCTGTCATCTGCCATTGTTTTCATTGTTACTGCACTGCTATGTTCCTTTCAACAAGTGATGGATGCTTATTATTAAGTCTCCCTACTGATGCTTTGTTCACATTCTGAACTAATGCATTTTTATATGAGCTTCTTTCATGGGTTCAGAAGAATGCATATAAGAATATAATCTTCTGTTTTTAAGAATACAGTACTTACTCATCTCTTGCAAGATTCTTTTTGCTTTAGAAGAAAGTACTGAATGTGATTCCCAGTAATGTAGTCTAATTTTCTCATGCACAGTGTTAATGAGTATGTCTATTCTTAGTACATGGTCATAAATTACTATCACCTATAAATTTCTTTTTTCTCCTTTGCCAACTTGCATCTTTTTGATTAGCATAGGATTGTTATAAAAAAAATTGAGAGTTGAAGAAGACTTATTTTTTTATTATTGATATTTTTCACTGTCACTAAATTCTGATTGAACTGTTTCCTTGCTGATTGACTCACCCATGCATCCCCATGATTGACTCGTCCTTTTGTAGTTACACATACCAGTTGAAATCTTATATTTTTCCCTGGCACACCAACAATGGAATACGGCCACATATTTGTAGGTTTTTTTCCTACGTGTTCTGATGTGACGATACAAATTTGGAGTAGTATATGTATATGCATATATATACACATGCATATATTTTACATGGTGTATACCTATACATGCTCACAATTCTGGAATGAAAAAATATGCATTAGAAAAATCAACAACCATTATTTCATTTTTATGCTTTACATAACCTAAATCCTTCCTATATTTTAGTGGATTATGCAGTAATTATGTATATTGGAAAATATGATTTTTTGGTTTTTATAACATATTAAAATACAATCTTAAAAATGATATCTTTGCTTCATTCTAATCTCATTTTAACCTGTATTTGTTATACATAAGGGGATGCTATAGATCTCAGTGAAAAAAACCCAAACATGCAATTCATCTACACTTCTGTTAAAGATTGGCAGTTTTACACTGAAATATTTATTAAAAGTAAATGTCTGTACATCTCATTGTCTGGGATGCAGTGGGGACTACCTGAATACAAGCTTTCCCCTGACAGCTGAATCTGTTGATTCTCACAGTGACGCTGCCTGCCCTTATCACAGAATTCAAAAGTAGGTTTTACCATGTAGTGCAAAATGCAGCTTCTGGGAGAGACCAGGCTGGGGGGAGAGACCAAGGAAGGGCTGCAGCAACTCTGCCATTCCACCCAGATAAGCCCATAGGGGCTTTATGCTCAGGTTGTCAAAGCTTGCTCTCTTTTTCAGGCTCATCTCATTTCGTGGGTGAGAGAGAGAAGATGAGACAAGCACAGAAAAAACCTTGTACAGGATTCCCTGGTGAAATGACTCAAATGAAACAAAACTCATCATGAATTAGTGATGAATAAAGGGCCTCAAATTACTAAATTCCTACGTGTTCAGGATATGTACTCATATTGACATCTGAATACCTGGAGCTTCAACACCCTCCCCCTGGAAAGGAGAATTAAAACAATTTATTAATAATAATTAAAAAAAATAAATTAAAAGGAAGAAAAAACGGGAAAGGTAATTCATTGCAAGATCAGTGTCCTTTCCTATGTGGATATTTCCCATCATTGTTATCTAAATATAAATTAATTTTAAAAAATGCCAGAAAATGGTTACTTAATAGCAAACTAATTGCCATGGTCACAGGAATGCTACACTGCCTTTTCTTCTAAAGAATGTGTGTGTGTGTGTGGTGCAACAGATTTTGTGCCAAACTGAGAAATGTTAAATTTAGCTTGCAGTAAATAGCATGTCTAGCTAATACAGCTGGAACCCATCTTGGAAAGGAAAAAAAATTCCCCATTATGCATGAAAATGAAATATCAGAATAGTTTTAACTCTTCCTGCACATTGACTTCTACAGTTTGGGTGCAGCAGCTAAAACAAAACAAAAAAAAAACAAAAACAAAAAAATAGCTTTTCAGGTGTATTTGTGAGGTGGGTCCATCCTGGGGAAGGCCGGTGAAATAGATAGATAGATAGATAGATAGATAGATAGATAGATAGATAGATAGATAGATAG
>VZTT01020257.1:35410-70670 GCA_013400855.1 Buphagus erythrorhynchus | reverse complement strand
ACCAAATTCAGAAAGGCTTTTCCATGCCATAACTGGCTCAGACGGCAGGATCCACAGATGGGAGATCAGTTAAAAGTGATAAAAAATCAAGAATAGCTTTGTTAATCTTTACTATGAGCCATATGCCTTGAAGCCAATAGAGTTATTTCAGTTTTATACCATCACACACTGCAATAAGAGTCTGGCATAATTCTTCTCCTTCATAAATGGTAATCATAGCATTTAAAAAAATTTGTATCTTCATCTTATTCATGGAGCAAGTATCTTAAGATGCAATTCAGCTTTGACATCCATGCTAATGTCCTTATATTTGGGCCTGGCTTTGTGCCACATGCTCAAAGCATTTTAGCTTTCCCAGTGCACATTGAATTTCAGCCTCTTTTTTAATCCAGAAATGCCTTCTGTCTCAGTGGTGATCCCTGAGATAGATCCTTACCTACTTTAGTAGGAAAAAGTGACTGGGAGAACACAATCCTTTTCCTCATGGCCACACTGAAGAATTAGATTGTTTACAGATCTAAGATGAGGGGCTCTCCTGGAGACAGTGATGCTGTGCCAGTGATGTCTGTTCTGCAGATAGGAGGTGTGACAAGCTACTGATCTCCTGGAGCTCAGCAGCAGCGAGTTCAGCTTGGCCTGCAAAGCTTACCTCTGACACCACCCCAGTAACCAGACAGAAAATGAACTCAGCTCTGTCAGCGGTACCTAAGCTAGGCAGGCATGCTTAGGTATGAGGAAGAAAACTGTACTACCAAGTACCATGACAGTATTAATGACACACTTTACTACACTTGTATAAACATTCAAACGCTGCTGAATTGCAACCAAAGGGATTTCTACTTACAAAAACTTTCACTGTGGAAAAGTCAATCTTGTCGGTTCCTTCCCTTTTGAATTTGCACAGTATGGTGCTACGGTCTGGCTTTTTGGTAATATTTTGGACACTGAACCATATCTTTTTGGTCTGTGCACCAGTCATATATGACAGATAAACCTCAACCTCTGTTTTAGAAATATTCAAATTATCATTTTCTTTCTAGAGGGAAAAAATTGAAGACAATGATCAGTCACCAAATACAGTAAGAAAAAATTATCTCCAAGCACTATTTTAAATTAAGTACTGTTTTTTATTATCTCAAAACTTACATATATTTTTAATTCCAGATCAGGATCCAGTTCAGTGTGCAGCTGGTAGTTAATGAACACTGGGTCTGGGTGATAGTGTAATTTGACACATGGTATAAAGGTAGTATCCACTTTTAACATCATATCAACAACTTTACCCTCTGTTGCATGGCTCAGGCTTGGCGTTAAATAATGATACTCAGATGCATTTCCAGGACACCTTGAGACCTAGAAATGCAATAGCAAAGCTCTAATAGTCCTTAAATACTCAACAGTGGGTACAATTACAAACAGAAGCACTCAAACTCATTTTAATGTCTTCCTGACTTCACATAGATACCTGCTAAACCTCTTCTCTGAGATCAGGGTTGCATGCAGAGCACCTAGAAAAAGTTCTGTGCTGAGCCCATGTCTACCTTTAAGTGCCTTTGTCACACACTCTGCACGCTCCTTTAAGGCAAATTGCTCACTGCTAAGATAACTATTTCCTGCAATAAACGGGAATTGTGACAATGAATTTTCCTTCTTTCCCCTCAATGCAGATGATAAGAGAAGAATAAGATGAGCTCTCCAGCACTCCTAGGCATTTGCTCTCTCTAACTCCTGAGAGAGGGGGGTGCTACAGATATCATAGCATTGGGTCATTGTTTACTCCACTGGGTGATGCTGCTGTGTTCTGGTCTCTGTGCTGCAAGGGTCAACAAAGTGCTTACCTCCTCACAACCTTGGAGAAAGGGTTTCATCCCAACATCAGCTCCAGCCTGCTGCCCCTCAATGAGGCAGTGGCACCATTTGGGCTTTCAGCACAGAGCCAGAGGGAAGTATAGCACCCTCCCCTCCAACACACCCATATATGGAGACTAGGGAGACTCAAAAAGGACAGATTTGGAACAAGTCCCTAGACCATAACAAAAAAGCTCAGGGAATTATGCAGGAGAGCACCTTATGTGTATTTGTGATTCCGTACTAAGGATGTAAATAACTGTAATTCTGTAAGGGGTTGTATTTATTTCAGCAAGGTGACTGACATGTCCCTGCAAGTGGTTGGAAATTACTGAGGTCTCCTCAAACCTTAGGAACAAAACCTAATGCATCAAGAGACCTCTATTTGGTATTATAAAGGAGATTCAGACTTACTGTGAGGTTTGATCTCTGGTCATCTGAAATAATCACACTGTCCACCACATTAAAATTTCTACCAGTTGTAGTAATTTTGCGACCACCACTGCAAAAACCAAAGCAAAACAAAACAAAACAAAAACAAAAGTGGGGAGAAAGGGAGGTTAATATTATCTGTTTTCCCACAGACATGTCCTGCATTAAGGTTTCCGTTATGAATAAATTATTCAAGTGCATTTTGCTTTGGTAACAGACAACATAATGAAGTCGAATTACAGAACAAGATAATTTGAGCTATACAGCGTACTTCCAGTCTTTCCTCATAATGTAATGGTAAATACTTTTGCTACCCCAAAACCACATTACTTGATTGCACACTCATGTATGCTCCTTTTCAGGGACTCTTCACCTTTTTTTCTATTTATGTAGCCAAGGAACTAGACCATGATTTAATACTCTGTCTTGAAGAAAGAGCATCATGGTGTTTCACTGCCCCAGCACAGCTCTGCCTGTGCTTAATTCTTGCCTTCTTCATGACAAACCCATCGTGCCAGGCACCTCACAGGAAACATTCTCAGCAGTGTTCAGACCATCTGTCTCAGCACACAATAGTGCTTGTGTCTGAGGGCTCACAATCTCTGCTGTACAGAGTTGGAGTGGCTTAAGGTATTATTAATTTCCAGCTGCCTGAGCTGCCTCTCACCTGAAGATGAGGGCATGCATCCTGGCTGCTCAGCTGCTGCAGCTGCCAGCCCAACCCATTACCTCAAATCCTCACTTGACAAGATATCAGATTCAGAACCTGAGAACAGGTAAAAACTGTGAAAACAGAGAGACAGGTAGAAAGCTGTGCCAGAGAATATCTTTAAAACAACCCTGTAAGTCTTTCAACAGATTTGTGAGTCTCCCACAGAACACAGCAAAGGCTTGAAAAAGGCTCTTTTGACTTTAGGGAATTATATTTTAAAGCAAGTCTGTGTATATCAGTGCAATGATGATTATTCTCACTTCACTTCCATTCCACTGATACTTTATACTGTTTCACAGATGAAGGCTGTATTAGCATCAAGAAATGAAAGTTAATTTGAGTTAGAATTTAGGCATGTTATCCATATTTTGGGTTTAGGTTTAGTAGGAATAGACTACTTTTTACTTCTATAAAGGAGACCTGAGGTGGGCAGAAGAAGCCTACAGAATCCATCTTGCAGCTACTGTGACCCTATCTGTTAAATCATTAAATCATTTCACAGGCTTAAATTCATCCAACACAACAGGTTACAGTAGTCTTCCAGGCTTGCTTCAGCTGCAGTTTAGCCAAGGAAGAAGGCTCATATTGGCTCAGTGCAACTACATTTGAATAAATATACAGAAAGTACAGAAAGACAAACTTACCTGATCCAGGAGGTATTTGGTGTAATTCTAGAACATGATGGCAGAGAAACGTAATGCAGGGTCATTGGTGGTGAACATTTTTTCCCATTAGCCTGGATACATATACTTTTGGCCTCTTTACGTGTTGGTGGGAGAGCAAATGTCATTTGTGTATCATTTAGCACATTTCTGACTTTAATGCTGGAGAAGAAAGAAAACAAACACTGAAACAGACACCACTCATTGGTGTTACTACACGAAGCCTATAGCCTACAGCAAGCGATAAGGAGAAAAGGGAACTGAATCTCTGTCTGAGCTGCCAGATGGAGGTGGAAAGAGAGAGCAGGGAGTTGAGGAGACAAAATAGGGCATCTTTTGAATGAAGTTGCTAAGTGACACAATCACAGAAAACAGCACAGATAATCAGCCCTGGGATGAGGCTATGTAATGCAACGTGTGATTTTGCTGTTTACTGTGTACTTCTCTGTGCTACCAGCACAGTCCATAAGCTAGTCAAGAACAAGATTATTTATTTTCCTTTTATTTCTTCTTTTTCTTTCTCTCTTTCCTCCTGTTTTTTCACTCCTTCCTCTTCCTCTCTACTTCCTGTCTTACTCTCCTTCTGTCCTTTTTTTTCTTTGGTCCCCTGAAAATTTATGGTTGAAGCAAAAATTGAGCACTACCTTTTCTAGTGCTAGCTATGTAAAATGAGTTTCCTAATCACAGGCAGCTATTGCAGCTGCACCTGAAAATAACTGATTCAGAATAAGACTGCCTAATTATCTAATTACACTGTGTGATCATCAACAGAGAAAAACAGGAGCTGTTGTATGAGAGATTTCCTTCCCTGGCATGGTGTCTGTGCTAGGATTCAAGCCGAATCCTAGAATATATGAGCAATATTTTGAAGCAGAGGAGATTCAAACAAAAGCTGAGGCTTTCCTGTGACCTAACTTCTTGGTGCCTGCTAGAAGCCACAGAGAGCCACAGATACGAATCTGTCCTACTGCTACAGAGAGAACTGACAACCCATGCATCCCTTGTGTTGTACCCAAGCACCAAATCAATTTCTATCCTTTGGTAATTTAAAGTGGAAGTATAACTAAAGGAGGGCAGAGCATCCCCTGCTCTGCTGAGGAGAGGTACATGACAACTGTTCACATAACCATATTGCTAGAGCAAAATGGATATAATTTTCACCATGCAAAGTAAATAGTGTTATTTTTTGGTTTAACTCACACGTCTGGTTTACAGCCAGTGATTCCAGTCAGTATCAGTTTTATGCCTGATGCACGTGTAAAGTTTTTTCCTTTGACTGTTATTTCACTTTTGCCTAATGTAGAAATCCACAAAGGTTCAATGGACTGAATGCTGATATGCTATTAGGAAAGAAAGCAAAACAAGATCTGGTTATGAAAAGGCTGGGCAGATAAGCAACAGCTGCAAAAACAACCACCGCTCAGGAATGTGCATTTTATGGCACTGGGATACATTTTTATTAGTAATTTCAAATCCTGCTAAACTTAATCCTGGGAAGTACTGTCAATCACAACTTCATTACAAGCCAACTATTTTTACCTACGTATTTTATATTTCAATTTGTCTCATAACAAAGTTGCCCAAAGGAATCACAGTCTGACATGCTGGAAGGTTGGTAGCATAAAAACCCAGCTTGAAATTATACATTTCATGGGACCTCTGAAGAACTAATAAACAAGGCAAGCCAAAACCCATGGTGCTGTCACTAAGAGAGATCAGATGAACAAATGCAGGCATCTTTTGTGACCTGAAAAGGGGAAGCAGGGTCAAATCCTCAAATGAAAATTTGAGAAAGCACCCCAGAATTAGCTTTACTAGGAAGTCTTTTCAAAGTCATACATAGAACTAAAGGTACAAAACAACTGCAGGGGAGCCCTTTGGCATCTCATTTTTACGCTAAGAAGTTCTCTAGCATTTAAAAATAAGACTAGTTTGCTGTGATGTTGTCACACTCTTGCAGAAAAATGGTGCTTTTCTTTGTCTGTATTTACTTATTCTAACTTACTAACACTTCTGAGCAGGAGGAGATATTTTTTCCCTACTGTGTTCACTTGATACTTTTGACAGCATCTCATGTTTAATCAGTTTTGCTGCTTCCCCAGTTTTACAATCACACAGACAGTTTCCTCTCTGTCTATCTTTCAGAAAACAAACTGAAACATTCAAAAAAACAGGAAAATACGCACGTAAAACCACAAACTGTTTGGGACCTTCTCACCATTTTTACCTTAACTTTAGACTGCCTGCACTACTAGTTTAAATTGAGTTTTTAGAACATTGTGACTATCCTGATTTTTGCTGTGCACCTGTGGACACATAGTTCAGTCTTCCTGATCCTGTTAAGGGTGCTGGTGCAAAGCCTCTAGGAAAAGTCCATCCCACAGGTTTTTCTCATCATTAATCATTTCATGTACCCAAAACAGCACTAAGACTTTGGGCTGGTAGCCTGAGGGGCCCATCAGGGTCACAACACTTTGACCATTTCTAAAAGGTCCCGGCACATTGTCCCCACATGCTACCATGGTTCACTGAATGCTGGAGCACTCCAGAGCAAATGAGGGATCTGTCACTACTGATTGAAAGCTGCAACTTGTGCGTTAGGAAAAGGCCAGAGAGTGCAAAGGCTGGGGCCAGAGGGCCTGAAAAAGGGCCTCCAAGATGACCTCTCATATGGATAACAGAGGAAGGCAAAGGAAATCCTTCACAAAGAGCCTGAGGGGGAAAATTCACTCCCACGATGATCTGGAAATCAGTTTAATCCTTGGGACAGGACAACTGAAGCAGAAATCTAAGAGATTAAAGTCAGAAAACCACTACTGCTTTTCCTTATCTGCATCCTGTCCTTCTGCTTGTGTCCAACCTCCAGTGCACCAGGGACAGCCAATATCCTCACACAAATCCAAAAGCCAAATACCACAGAAAGGAAGAAAACACTGCTTTTTTGGGTTCTCACTGGTAAGCACCAGGGAGCCATGAAGCACCAGAATACCACAGTATCACACAAACACATGGAGATCCCCCTGGCTGGATCAGGGTTGTGAACCCCAGTGAGGGAAATGCCAGGTACCCGTTGCTCAGGGTGCAGTGGGATGCTGTGGTTTTTCAGGGCTCCCACTGGTCTCTTTGCCAGGCACCACACACCACAGAGTGCTTCAGATTACCTGCCTTGCTTCTTTTCTTACACCATGAAAAAATCATGGAAAGAATTGTTCACTCAGAAAGTTCCAGTCCCCTCTGAAATCACACTACACAGTGCAGAGTCCCTTGCATGGCATCCTGCCTTGGCCTCATGGAGTCAGTGCAGTCACAGCACTGGTAAGATGACCTCAGCTACTCAGGAGTCTGATTCCCACCCAGCTTGGCTGCCATAATCTGCAATAATTGCCTCAGCAGCCAAAGAAACCAATAATTTCCTCACAGAAAGCAGGAAGGGCCTAATGCCCTCACTGGGGTCAGCAGTGCTCATTTCCCCAGAGCTAGGCAGCCACGGACCTTCTAGCTGCTGCATGGCAGGGGGAGCAATGCCCAGTGGCAAGAGGGGCCACAGCAGAGTGGCAGAAGCATATTTATAAAAATCACTAGTTGTGAGGCATGTGATGAAAGTGTAAACATGCAAAGAGACATTCAGAAAGCATGCACCAGGTCCTCAGGTAATGTAAATCAGCACAGCCCTGTCAGCTTCAATAGAGTTCCATATTTCTGAGCTGCAGCCTCATCCCCCCTCCCCTGGACAGCCTAACGCTTCCCTGGGGCTATGTGAACCGTGGCAGCCACATCCTCAGAGGTGTGGTTAGCATGGCTGCAGGTCTCAGAGAGGTATCTGGCAGCAGCCCAGGTTAAGCAGTGTCTGCCACCCTGGGGAGTCCCTCTTCAGCACAGCCCCTCCTGCATTGCTAACACAGGGCCCCAAAGAACTGGACTGGGGAACTGGCCTGGATGAAAAATAACCTGCAGAAAGATAATGGTTATTTCCAGCCTAATCAGCTCCCCAGCCAAGCATACTCAACCTAACCACTCCAACTGCTGCTCTGGCAGGGGAGGGGGAAGGTGTATGCATAGAAACCAGCAGCTGGAGTCAGGAGGAGGGCTGGCACTGAAAAAAAGTGTATTAATCTTAATGCTCAGCTGGGGTTGTGGGAAAACACAAATCCTCTTTCTCCACTCTCCAGTATGTTCTCCTTAAAGCACAAGCAGTCAAAGGAGAGCAGGATTTCAAATGCAATTTCAAGCTCTCTGAATGGATCAATCACTTCTAAATAAACATCTGCCTTTGCACTGCCTCTGGTGTTTTCACTGCCTTGTCCATCACTGTCTTTCCAAGATAAGGCATGTGGAAGAAAGCCATCTCCCAGGCAATTCCAACTATTTACCAATGTCAAATTAATGCACTTGGAAGCAGAGCAAAGAAGAATTTCCTGTTACACCAGACATAATGATTTAAATGCAGATCAAATCCAGAATATTAATGCTCAGAAGCACAAGTATTACAATCCCACGCGTCTCGTGAAAAACAAGATGTATTTTGTGATTTTGTTTAAGAAACATCAGCTGAGGAACTGAATTTAAGAAGTAATCCCTGTCTTGAGAGGTAAAAGTTTGGGTAGTTCTAATGAAACACTTAGAGATTAGAACACAGTCACTATTTATAACAACCATGCATCACTCACAAAAAAGCAGAAACCAAAAAGTGTAGGCAGCAAATCTCTATGTACTTACTCATCAGTCAATTTTCTCTCCACTACTCATTTCTTTCCTAACACCTGCATGTCATAAGCAACCACTGATAAAAAGATCACTCAGTTTTATGAGAAATAAAAACATTTTGGTTCCATTAAGAATGAAGGGATAACCTCGTGGTCAAAGGGTTGACCTATGATCAGAAGGTTAAAGGGCTGGCTTATGAGACAAATAATTTAGATTGTATGCACATATACAGACTATATGAATTCTATAGAGAATTCAGTAACCAGATTCAGCAGGTACTTTGGCAGCACTAGTGACACTTCTTCCTTCTCAGTGATCCAGCTTGTGTGGATCCATCTCCAGTTTTGTCTACAGCCTGGAAATAAGGAAAATTTTTCTGAAAGTGTGAACTAGAGATTTACTAACACCCATGGATTTCAGTTCCTGGACTCATCCTCTAGCCACTTCTCTGTTACACAGAAGCTGGGTGGCACATCTTCCCCTTCCTTCTGCTCCCCTGGCAGCTATGTTTCAAGAGAAGCTGTGATCTGGCTGCATAAAATGAGGAAGAGGTTTGAGACTCTCAAGCCTAGTTTCCCAGTGTTGTCTGTGACAGCAGAACTCAAACATGCTTTTAAGTCCAGGTAAGATATTAAGCCTGAAATGTTCTCCTTTTTTTCAGTTGTTGTTGGTCAGCTCACATGTTCCAGCACTCAGCGTGCAGGCTCCTGTGGAGTGACTAAATACAGCATACAGGGACTTTGGCATTTAAAGCAGTTTTGTAAACACTGCATCTAGAGGTAGCACATGACAACTGCAGTGTTCACTGTCTCAATGCCTGCATCTGAAACACAAGTTATTGCTGGTACCTTTTAACACCAACAGAGCACTATGAAAAAATAGTATCCAAATTCTGCACTACCTTCCTTTGTAAAAGACTGCCTCCTCATCCATATCTCTATCTTTTCTGAAAAATCCTCTCATTTTAAATAAATTTCTACCCCAACCCAGAGAGCCTTAATAATGTTGATCTTAAAATGCTAACTAACCTCTGTTTTCTGGACAGTGGTGATCCCCTTGGAAGCAGCTGCATTGCAATCATCCTGGAAAAAAATAAGCATTTCACCACGTCAGGTTAGAAAAGAGACTGATTGCTGTTCAGATGCAAAAAAATACAAGGAAAAGGCATCACAGGGGATTCCAGCTCTCCCCAACAAACTTCACCTGGCAGGTGGTGACAGGAGAGACACGTATCCATTCACAGCTGGCACACTCACCCTTGTGTATACACTGTGAGCAGCTGGTAACACAGAAACAGAGTTTTTGTAAGACACAGGAACTCAATCTAGATTCAGTCATGAATGTCAAATTTCAGCTGACAGAATAAAGCATAAACCCAAGGGAACAACCAAGCAAACATGCAATGAAATGGGTAAAAGTCCATTTACCCTCCAAGCCTATTGTTCTGCTGTACTTATTCTGGTAAGAAATTCAGTATGAAATACAATCTGTATTGAGATGCTGAGAGTTATTAATTTCAAAAAAAAAGCAGGAATCAGAGGAAACACTTCGGGTTACATTTTACTGTGATTTACTCCAGTACATGAGTGGCCCAGTAGTACTTTTTAACCATAAAAGGGGAGAAAACCATCATTGATTTTTCCAGCTTGTCTGAACCTCTGTTCCATGCATGCTGTGCTAGAAAGTATTGCCAGTTTGCTATTGCCTTCATCTACCAAAAAATATGCCTGCTGGGAGACTAGTTTGTCCCTATCTTGCTTTGCAATGCTTCTATCAATACGGAAGAGAGCCAAGTGCAGCACAGTCCCTCTACAAACATGCTGAGAAATGCTCTGATTTAGAGAAAGACGGCTCCTTCCCCATGTTCCGCCAGGGACAGGGAAGTGATGTGCCACTTCCCAAAAAGCAAGAGTTTTATTTCATCCCAGGTGCTTATGAATTAGCCTTTTTGCATGGAGGAGGAGCATTCTGAATGGGAACACTGTAGTTACCTACAGCATATACTAGCCAGATCTTTCTAAATATTAACAACCACCTATCATAAAGTGTTAGGCCATGTACTGGGCATGAATGCTTCCTCTGCCAGCTCTCAACAAAGAATCTGAAAAATAATGTGTAAAGAAGAATAGGTATTCATTATTCCTATTAGCAGATTAAATGTTATTTTCTGGTTTAATTATATTCATGTTACTTATGGACCATATTTAAATTACATCTGTGTCTAATCTAAAACAGCTTCACAAAGTGATTTTAAAGAATATCTTGACTCCTCTAATCTAGGCCTTATACTGAATACCAGGGACTCATCTTTTACCCAAGGACAAAAAGAATTTTAATGTCATTGTGACATCCTTTATTATCTCTTCAGGCACTTGTCATAAATTCAGTCATTGTAACGACTCTCCTACAGTTAGTTTCCATGGTCCCATTAAATAAGAGTCATCAGAAGAAGTAGCTTCTTAAGGCAAAAAAAAAAAAAAAAAAAAAAAAAAGAGAAGGAAAAGGAAGTGGGCCAAGAAAACAGATCTGACTATCTTTAGTGATATGTAGTTCCTTGATAAATACAAAAAAAAAAAAAGACTGATGAATGACTTTAGTCACTTTCCCCCCACACATACACATCAACCTACAATGAACTTTAACAAGAATCAGACTCTTACTTTTTCAACTGAAATGTTTGTGTGATATTCCAAGAGCTTGAGGACAGTGATGCTTCGAGAACTAGACAATCTGGAAAAATGCACATGTTAGGTACATGCTGGATATTGCAAGAAATAACTGTTTAAAAATAATTTGAGTTGAAAACTCAAAGTAGTTTTTCTGTACTTAGTATGCATCTTCTCTCATACATTCACTCATACTTTTGACTGATAAAAATAACCAGATTTTGTCCTTCCACAGCAGTCTTCAGCTGAGTTATGCCAACGCTTTATACACACATATTAATCAAGTGTGATGCCACCACTGCATGACAAATAAAAGTAATGTTATTGTCAGCCTATAGATAAGGAAATGCTACTGTGAAGCTGGGATAAAATCATCTCTCAAAAAGCACACAGTGATATATACTCTGGTATAACCAGACCCTGAATTCAAGTCTTCTAACACAACAGACTGTTCTAATGCAAGAGACCTCACCATACCATACTTCTCTCTCTTTCTGTCTCACAGACTTGGTTTCAGAGTCTCCTTTTGTAATCTATGCAGTAGCAATTTTCATCCTATTTAAATCTTTTATGATTGCATGAGTCAATTTGCCATTATTTCAGCTAGCAATTACTATACCAACAATTCACTGGCAGCTGTGGTATGAAAGAGTATCTTCTCTTATGAGCAGAATACCACATCAAACAGTAGAATTAGATATATACCACTTAAGCCATGGTCTCTTTCATCTGTGTGCCTGCAGATGTGTAGTCTGTGAAATGAATGGCTGCCTGAGATCAAATGAAACCCATGTTTGCAGACTTTTCTGATTTCTCTATGCTAGAAAGTAGCTGTATTTTAATCCAGAAAAGTTACACAGATTTTAAGTGTATCTATCTTGCAAAGGTGAGAAACCTTTGTCTTTATCACAGGCTGGCTTGTTGAGATGAAAGCCAGCTTTGGCTACATCTACATTGTTAATGTAGGTATCTCCTACCTCCACAAGGCAGCATGGCACCTGGATGCTCACTGCAAAGATCATCTGAACTGTTAGGAACAGCCCTTGGGACCATTCATATGTTCAAACACCTTATTAAATGGATAACAGTGTCTGACTTCAACAGAATTTTTATGCTTAAAGATGTGGATGAGTACAGACAGACATTCTGAACTCCTTCATCAAACACTTATTTGCATCTCCAGAAATCTAGTTATTAGCAGAAATCTGATGTGTTGACACACAGTTGCCTAAATCAATATATGAGAAAGGTCTCAAGCCATGAGCTACAGAAAAATTAAAATACTCCTAGCATTTTACGAGGGGTAGTAAGTAAAAGTAAGGAATTTATCTCCTTCTGGAAGAACTTGTAGTTTCTTTTAAGCTTGTATAAATACTTTAGAAACAACACTGTCAAATATGCTTTCCTGATTCTGTCTGTGTTGAAATTAATGGAACCTATTATCTTCTGTATGGTCTGGGCTGACCTTTTAAAATGCATTAGACTGCACTGAGTAGCAGGTATTTTCAAAGTGTTTTTTACAGTAAATGTTACCTAAAGGGATTTTGCAAGTGCATCCTCTTGTGAAACTGAGGTCACTTTACAGGAGATACCACAAATAGTCTATGCTACTTCACATTTGAAATATCCACTAAGACACCTCAGGTCATAGGAGCACGTGAGTGGCAGTAATACCAGCAGGCACAAGCTAACCTCGTAGCCTTCTGGTTAACACTGCCAAAGGGCTCATTTTTGGCACAAAGCAGAGGCAAGGTGAGCTGGCTTCCATAACAACTGTTCTCTGAAAACCTGCTAATGGAATTAAGAGAGAGCTTTAGTCTGTGAAGACAGAGAACCAAACTATATAGGCCATAATTACAAGAAAACATGGCTTTTGGGACTGGATCAATGAAGGACATCTCCCTCTTAAAAATCCACTAATGGTGTTTACTAAAGACAGCTTAATAGATCAAAATGCTCATGGATATCACTCCAGCTGTCACCTTCTAGTGACAGTCTTTCCTTCTCAATCCCCAGTGCTGGACAGGAACTTGAAACAACACTTCTGGGATGTTGGAGGAGTTTTTCCCATACAGCCTCCTGAGATCCAAACATTCCAAAGAACCTTCTTCAGGGGCAAGGGTTCCCGAGAGAGAGCTTTGTAGCACTGAGCTCTTCAGAACAACAGGTCCTTGAAAATACTTGGTAACATTTCATTCCTCTTCCTACACCAAGGTTTCATAAGAAAATCAAATTCATGCACAGTATTCCATGTCCTTTGGGCTATATTACTGAGAAAGAGATAGAGGCAAGGCATTTGTCTGAATTTTCTGTTTCCTCTTGAAGTCACTTAAGAACATGTGGGAATCCTTGTGTTTGCTATCTGTTCCTTAGTTTAGATTATAACTCTCTTTCACATTCTAACATAAGCAACTTTAAGAAGTTATAAGGCCAATCTCTGTTAAAAAAGCTTTATGCTTCTATACAGACTCTTGAAGAAATGCAAGGGGGACATTGCCCTACTATTAGTCAAATAAGACTTCACTATGAAGGATTATTATCTAATCCTTGAGACCAAAGCCTAAAGAACAGCTCAAAAGTCTAGACATTCAGTAATTTACCACCTCATTCTAAAACTTGTAGCTGCCCATTAGATACACAAACCAGATCACAAGCATCATGCATCCAATACAAACTGCTCAGGTATCTAACTCTGAGAACCACTGGTGAACAAAGAAGTGTAAGAATTATTGCAAAAGGATTCAACCAATAATTCAGAAGGATGAATGAAATCAAGTCAAAAGAATGTACCCACCAAATTGCCCCTGAGCCATCATCTTTTTCTGCTAATCCTCTGCATTGCACAATCACTTTCTCACAGTGTCTAAGTTAGGTTGAAACAGCTAATTAAATGTTAAGATTATTTATTGTAGAGACATTCATAATTATATTCTCCTCTCATTTATGCTAGTACAGTTTCTTGCAAAAACAAATTCTGCTTGCAGATTAGAGAAGAGTTAAGATGGGTTAATTTGTCAAGGCAAAGCACTAGACCAACACTGCTTCCATTGCTCCAGCCAGTTTGATTGTCATTGCATTTATCTTATGTTTCCTTAGACAATTATTAATGGCACCATGTAAATAACTATTCTAATGCTAAAGCACTGCACTGCCACAGGGTCAACTGAAGAAGCTGCTTCCAGCCACAGGGTAATGTGTGTTATTACTTCTACAAAGGATTCCATATTAACAAAACTTTAATCATCAAGAACACCGTGAGTATACNACTGAAGAAGCTGCTTCCAGCCACAGGGTAATGTGTGTTATTACTTCTACAAAGGATTCCATATTAACAAAACTTTAATCATCAAGAACACTGTGAGTATACTCAAATCACTCGACAAAATATGAATTCTTTTTCTTCAATGACATTTAATAAAAAGCATTACGTACTTTCACACCCATCAGGCCTGTATTTATGCAGTAGTCCCCAATATTAAAGGATAGTGAACAAGCATTAAATACATGTAATAGTAAAACATACCGTTATCAGTTATCATCGGAGTGGTTAGATTGCAGAAACAGGATGAATTTTTCAGTACTACGTTTTCATAAAATATTTCAACAGCTGTTACAATTTTTATCATACAGAAAGTAAGAATTTTGCTTACATTTGCAGTCACAACAACCTATAAAACAATAAAAACAAGAATAACACAAGGGGGTTTTGTTATACATGCTAAATCATCACCTTGTCTCTCCAGAATATGACAAACTATGAAATGCACAAAATTAAAATTTTTGTGGTGAAAGCAGACAAATCAGTAAGTAAACTCACAAAGGAGAGTGACTCTCCCAACTGAAGAAGCGATACAGAAAGAGTTCTGAAAGTAACAGCATTGCTTACTTCCAGAAATTAAATGGATTTGTATGATATGTTAGCAAGCAATCTTAAATAATTTTAGATTTTAAAACTAGAATTTTGCTGTGTTATATGCTGTCATATTCCTTTAAAAATATTTAAGTAAGAATCATCATGAGATCATGAGAGATCATTTACATCCATAACCAAAGAGCACTTAATTATGAAACAGAACTTCTATTGTAATGAATTATCCTTTGTTTCTGGCTGAGAGTGCTTTACAAATATGATTGCATTAGTGTATTCAATCAGGAAATCAGAAACAATAGCATGCAGATTAAGTGGCCAGTCACAATAGTTGATAATCAAATATTCAAAGCTGTGTGTGCTGTGAACAGATACAGAGTAAAGACTAGTATCAAGCACTTAAGAATTTGTGTTAGCATATGTGTCCCAGTGAATGTTTTCTAACTTGTTACAAAGCTCAGAACTTCCATACTGCACTTGATATACAGTTACTGGAAATACTAAAATAGCTGATACAGTGATTCAATGGAAACATCGCCTGAGTTAGCATGGTGAATATTTAAATTTTTGACTTAACATCATGAAGTATAGCTTCAGGATACATTTCATAGGAGAGGAGAACATCTATCTAATTCACACATTCAGCTTACTGAGATTTCCAAGATTGCCAATTGTTCGGGTAAGAGGAACTACTGTATGGAACATGGTTACAAGACAAGCTGCAATAAGCAACAAAATTACATGTTTTAAGTCACAATAAACAAACACACATAAAACTGGGTGTACATACCTGATATTTGGCAGGGAAACTTAGCAGGATTTTCAGATCTTTATCAGGTGCATGTGAAATGTTATACCAACCATTTATGCTGTTTGAATGTGTACAATTTTCTTTTAATGTGCACCTAAAAGTATACATAAAATTATACTAGCCTCCTTATTGCGCCTTTGACTTCAGACACTGTACTTCAATTTATTTAAAGCTATTGATTTTTCACAGGAACACTATTGGTTTTTTTAACAGGAATATGGTTATAACTGCAAAAAGCTTTAGGAAAACAATCAGTAAAATCTTCTGCTTATTAAAATTAATTACAATGCATTGATGTATGCTTGAGGGTTTTGATTAAATCAATGGGACTCAAGCAAATAGGAGATGCTTGGCCAGTAACAGTGGAATTGGTAGCCTGGGACGGAATTCATCATCCCCAACTTGACTGCTTCATTGTACAGCTCTAGATCTGATCCCCCCGCTGGCCCCCAGCCCCCCTCTACACTCTTTGGGGAGAAATATATTCTTTAAGGTACAATTCACCTGCCCTGCTTTAGACATTCATACAAAAATGAAATTAACCACACTACAGAAACTGCTTGCTCTCTCCAGAAGGTATAAGAAGGGATGGGAGTGAAGCTCAAATGTAAAGCTATACTACGAATGTGCATAGTTGATGAGATGCATCCTCTTCCCTAATCTCCTTTGCCACCCACTGATATGAATGGTAATCCTTCCCTTTTTTGTCAGTGCACTTGGTAAAAAACACCAGATTTGAAAAAGTTCAAAATAGATTTCTCTGTCTTCAAGTACAACATTCATTTTAGAATTAGGACAGCTCAAAGTAAATACAAATGTTAGAGATGCCAAATCGTAGGAAACAAACTGTGCAACAAAAAATTCCGGAAGAATGAGGAAACACTGGGATACATAAGTACTACAAAGATTACACATNACAAAGATTACACATATTAAAGACATGTTATAAGAAAAAGACAACATAGGCATACAAATTAGATGGACAATCAAGGAGTTTGAAAGGTGAATCCTTAAAATGCTGTCTGCTATCAACAGTTAATGAACAATTCATAGATTAACTCCAAGTAATTTCATACAGTTAGCAATTAAACACAAGTGCTAACTGAATATATCTTAATATTTTAATACTAAGATTGAATATTTATAAATAAATGTAACATTTAATAGTTTTAATTCTACTTTTCTGCCAAATGTAGAAGCATGTTCAATCCTATGAATAGTGACATCTGCCTTAATGAACCATTCCTTTGCTAAAAACTGGAAATGAGTTCACAGTTGTAAAGTATGGGCCATTTCATGAAGAGCTCACTGTAAAAACATATCTCACAAACAATGTGCTTTCTCTCCAAAATGAAAAACATATTCAACAAAAATATCCACCACATTCCAAAATGGCCAAAATAACCCCACAAATCTTAGGAACCATAAAGTCTTGTTCCCTGCAGATCAAGATGTTGGCAATTGGAATGCAGTTAAGCACAAGGTCACTTCCTTTGTGGTCTAACTCAGGAAACTGAGTTCCTGCTGCACAAGAACCTGGTGGGGCTTTGCCTCTGAATACATTCAGATCATAATGATACTGTAATAAAATGGGACTATACATGCATTATGTATTTCAAACTTCCTGAGCTAGGGCAAATTTCAGTCTCATTTATATCTCTCTTCACCCTCCTGAGATCACAAAGGTTCATTAGCACCCCGGTTTTAGAGCCACAGAAGATGGGATCCATCACCAACAGATGTGCATAAACCACATTCTCAGATGTGTACAGGTAGGTAATTCACACTGGCAACGAGGAAAGACAAAAGAAAAACATTCTACAGTTTATGACAGGGAAAGGATTATAATAGTAAATATGCAAGGCAACACACTTGCAGTACTTGGCACTAAATAAGTGTATGCATTTCAGTGATGCTAATATCAAAATATTAAAAAAGAAAACTGTTTATCAAGCTGAATATTTACAACTGTCCCAGGAAGAAGCTATTTACTTTATTAGACTGTCTGAGGAACATGACCAGTGAACCTGTTTCCCTCATTTGCAATGAAGAATCTGAGTTTAACAGCAAAACCAGTAATGCCACCCAGGGTTATGCTTGTCTTTATGTGAGGGAAAAATGCATCTTCTGTTGCTCTAAAAGCTGACCCTTAACACTCTAACAGTGTGCTGTGGAGAATGGTCATTTTCATACAAAGCAGTCACATCTGATGCCCCTCAGCATAAATTCTCAAAATTGTCCTGCAAAGGCCAAGAGCAAAATAATTCCACTCACCTAGAGATGAAATTATTCTGTAACACCCCTATTTTTAGAAAATTTTTATTGATTGCAAGTACTCTGAATGAATAGAAGAGATAAATATTATTTGTGAACCATATGATTCTGAAAATTAACATATAGACTCAGAAAACTAAGTCTGGCTTTCTTGGAAAGTTGAACTGGACCTTATACAAGTATGAAGGTATAAGGTATGAAACCCTTGGATCAGATTTCAGACATACATAGATATGTGTACAGAGAAAAGCAGAGTCAAGTTGTTTTTTTTTTTTTAATTCCACAGCAAACTAGTTCTTTGTACTACTAAAGATTTCTCTACACAATTGGATCTGAGTTCCTCTTATTTCACTATGATAACACAATACTTATGCATACTGGTTCATTCGTATTTACTTAAGTCTCTGCTTCACTAATCTTTGATAACTACAGATCCTAGCATTGCCTTCTCTGTCCTGCTAAAGCATACTGATTTCCTCATGGAATGAGAACATGATGTCAGAGAAAGTTGTGGCTTCCTTCTTTTTCCAACATACCAACCCCTGAAGGAAGTCCACAGACGTCCCACACATTGACTACGTTCAAAAGTAACTCTGGTTGTGTTAGATAATATGTTGTGTTGTTTCCAAATGGAAAATGCACGTAAAACAATACCTTGTGTTGGAATTGTATTTCAGCATAATTCAGGTAAATCTGATTGATCTACAGGAAATCTATAAACATTAGGAGAAATCACACAATGCTATAACTAACTGGTTTGAATGACTGCAAGTGAAAAGGAGAATTAATATATTTGTCCCCATGGAAGAAAGAGTAGAAATACGAACAGTAGAAACATTTTGTTTCATTTTGTTGTCACTTGCAATGAGATGCCCACATTTTTTCATTAAAGGACTGGATTATAATTCACACCATCCTTAAAATAAAGTACTAGTGTTCCTAGTAAATTTTACATACAACTGGAGTGTGTATTTTATTTTACAGAAAACTTATTTACCTGTAAAAGTGGAAAACAAATTGATCTCAAAATTATTATGGAATATATTGCTTTAGTGGACACGTACAGACTTTGACTCAAATACTGGCTAAAAATGTCTTCCTCTTTTCCTGAAGTTTCATTCAGAGGTGTCTCTTCACAAAGCCAAATATTTAATGACATTAAGTATTTAACAGTGAAAAATTATGTGAGTGTTGAACAGGACTCATATTATAGTAATTCATTTCTTCTCCAAAAGAGTAAATTTTATCTATTTCAATCAAATGGAAAATTCTGGTGATTCCCCTCATAAGCAGAGGATTTACAGAATAATAAGAGTTATTCACAATCTCTTTATAAGGTAATTAAAAGCCTGAAAAGCTTAGCACTGTAACATACACAGCTTCTAACAAGGGAGCTAGAGTTTGAAGAAAACGCATTACAGAATAAATACCTACTCTCTTCCAATAACTATATTTGCAAACACAAAGTAGCAGATCTTCAGCAAAATTACACTAACATCAAATGGGTAAGAAACCACAATGAGTAGTATTAACTTTCCAAAAGAGGCTACTAGTGGAATTCCTCAAAAATCCATTTTACAGGCACTTCAGTTTAAGATTTTAATCACTAGCAAATCGGCATAAAAGAAGGTTTACACTGTAGACATCTGCTGATGATACAGAGTTGGGAACATTAACATGCAAAGGAAGATAAGAATATCACACAGGAAAACTTAGATAACCTTGAATTGGAATGACATTTCAAAGCGTAAAATACAGGAACATGTACCTACAGCAATAAAAAGCTCACAACTCATATGTGTTATAGACTGGAAACTCATCAGTTGGAAAGACAACAAAGAGAGAGAAGGACCTGGGGGCTTTATTTGATCATGGATGATTGTGGCCCATCAATGTGATGCTGTCATGAAAAAGACGTTTGTGATCCCAGAACACACTAAGGTGCTTCCTGGACGGACTGATTAAACAACATTAAGCAAGACACAGGTGAAATCTCTTCTGGAACACTTTGAGAGTCCTGGCCATCCTTATCTTAAAAAAATGCATAAATTTTACAGGACGATTACTGGAGTGGAGGTAAGAAAGGAGTGTCTCATGTGAGAGGACCTTAGTGAAGTTCACTGTTTAAGCACACCAAAATGAAAGGGGGGGGGAGAGAGAGAGAGAGAGACTGCTTTCACAAAAACATTGAAAAGGTGAGTGTGAGGGACTTTGGAGGGGGGAACTTATTTAGGCAAAGGTGATGTTAACACCAGAACAAATAACTATAACCTGTCCATACACATACACATGACAAAAATGAGCAGACATATTTTTACCAGCAAAAAATGAGACTGCCAGGAAGCCACATAACCAGGATAGGAAGGACAAAAAGCCTATCTACACTTAGATGATCCTTCGCAAGTTTTTACTTTTACATGATGTGGGTGCTCGCAATTGCTAAGTCTAGGACTGACAACCCAGAAATTTCTCCAGTCCAGGCCCCAGATGTAAAATAGATTTCAAACCTGCTTCAAAGTAAGTGCTGAAATTAATGATTCAAATGTGGGAATGAGGTATTTAGAAGGAAATTCTCCTTATACCAAAGTCAATGGCTACAAAAAAAGGTACTATCAATACTGAAGACAACTAAGCCCTCATTTCTCATTTTCACATACAAGATGCTCCCAGCTATTAAGATGTTTCAAGCACAAGTATACAGTTTTATCTCTCAATTTGGAAAACAAAAATATCTCTTCTAAAAGCAAAATTATTTATTATTCTTAGCCAAACATATTTTATGGGTAGATCTCAAAAATCTGAGTTACATAGTCTTCCAAAAGTGCTGAGTTCCCTTTCACATGACAAGAAAGTGTCTCACATTTATGGCTATGACTGATTCCACAAAAAATCAATGTTGAATAGCCCCAAGCCAGTCAAACTGTATACTGACTAAAAATGCTCTGCTTTTATATGACAGTCTAAAATACTAAAAGATACCTTTGATTGAAAGAACACCACCCACAGTAGGGGTCCTTTGCAGATAAGCATTCTTGCTCAGAAGCAAATCTACCGCAATTTGCAACTGGTATTCTTCTCACCTGAAACCAGAAAATGCAATAACACCTTGAATTAATACAGCCTCCATAAACAGGGAACTTGAAGGTTACCATTAAAAATCTGACAGCAACCAAGCACAATCCCTCTGGGGAAGTCTCCTTATGGATTCCCCTCTGCCAGAAGACCTTTGGATAGAAATATGCAGCCTGTTTTGCACACACTGTATTTTGCCATCAGATAATGAGACACCTGTGACAATAACAATTTGGTTCTACTACTCAAAGGCCAGCATGGGCAGATTAATGCAAGAACGACTGATCAGCATAGTGAATTATAGATAATAATAGAAAGGAGATATGTTTTACAAATAATGCTCTGCTTAGCAGAACACCATTTTCCTCTCCTCAGAATGGAGATACTTAAATGATTGATGAAGGTGCATCCAAAAATGCATGCGCATAACAAAATGCATCTGTGTTTGCATCACCATGTCAGGTTACTGCATGTGCACACTAGAACAAACGCATGCAACTGCTTAGCATGCATGAAAATGCCATTTCAGTAAGTAAATGTAGATAATTGTGGCTATATTGTATGTATCTATACTTGTACATTCAGCTTGAATATCCTAGCCAGCCATTTTCAGAAAGGAAAGGAAAAAGAAAAAGAGAAAGCTGATTACAAATACTGAATACAGATACAAATAATGTGATTTATAACAATGTGAATTAATGATCTTAGTAAGAAAAACTAATTCAAACCATATTTTACAAATTTGCAAGAATTAGAAGTTACTATATTTTGTCAACAGAAACAAGGATACACTGCTTCCTGCAAAATTATATTTACTGTTTTATCCATCCATATATTGTAAAATTCAATTTATCTGAAAGTGTGTGAGATAATTAATTCAGAAACCAGTCATAATCCTAGATTACTACCAAGTTAAAGAAGACAATGTAGAGTCTTATTTCAGCTCCAAGAGATGATTAGAGAAGTGCCTTTATTCCTAAAAGCTGTTGTTCCTCTATAACAAGTTGGTCTTTTACCAAAGCTAAAGAAAAATCAAGTCTTACTTTGAATATCTATGTATAATTTTGACTGAGATTTCACTTCCTCCTATATTTGTGATAGATATTTTATATTAGTCAGGGTTTCTCCTACCAACTTACCCCTGCTCTGTAACAGCAGGCTAAAACATTGTTCACTGCCAGAAAAGTGATTTTATTTTAAGTGACGGTAATTAAGTGCTGGGTGAAATCCTGTTCAGTTAAGATGGACAGCAAGCCCTTAAGCTTTCAATGCCATCTTTCCCACTGCTGGCGAGACAAAGGGATTTTCTGATTGCTGCTCAGTAGCCCTGCTGCAAGATGTGCTGCAACAACTGCACCGGCTCCTGGGAGCTGCTCACTGCTTGACGTGCAGCTCCAACACGTTTGCTCACGGGCAGCAGCTCTCAGCCACTGCTGAACTCCTTGGCCTCACTATGCACACACACTGCTCACTTCTCATTGTCCTTTTGTTTTGTTCTTTTGAAGTCTATGCCTAACTGAAGACAATGGGAATTTTATCACTAATTACAGCTTTATCACTGATTTCATCAGAACTAAGACTTCAAAGCCATCTCTCAAATTAAGGGATTTCTTCACTTTAAAAACTCCTTAATTGACTGGCAAACCCTGACCTACCAACATCTGGATTGCTTTGTCTCCAAAGAGTGTACAAGTTCTTTTGCTGTCTTAAAGCTTGACTCTGCATGAGCTGCATTTTCCTGCCTCCAGGAAAAACAGAAACAAACAATCCCTTGGCAGAATGGCATAAAATAAGCATGGAATTAAGGGTATTGCTGGATCATAGCAACACTGGGCAGCATCATGACAGCAGAAGCTTTCCAAGCTCTGCAGGAGTGCAGCCCGAACTCAGACAACATAACCAGATATTAGATGTAAAGTTGGTAACTGCAGTTTGCATATGAAAAGTCTAACTCTGACACAAACAGATGCTTCACTTATAAAGTGGTAGAAATCCTTAAAGCAGTAGTTTATATGAATTTATTATTTTATTAAATATTGTACTTACCTTATTGGCAGAGGGCAGATAGATGTAGTTATTATTCACTGGATCAAGTCGTAGTTTGGGGAAAATGGAAGTTTCTTCCTCAATTTCATATAAAACCTCTGGGCAATTAGATTTCATATCTTCATTAAGAATAGCCTAAAAGATGTGTAATTAAATTATTCCCATGTTCTTTTATTGATCAGTCAACATCTTAAACAAAAGCCTAATTTCAGTTACATCAAAGCTTCTGAGATGAATTACCGTGCCATGATTCAATTCACCTACTGCACTGGTTCTCATACTGGAGAAGGATGAAGGAAAAGACCATAAGAGCAGAATTTCAACAAAATCCATCCCAGACACATTTAGCACTGAATTTGGCACTGGTTTAGCATATGAAACATGCCTTTTACCAAGCCTGTTACTGATTGATTCAGAAACTGAATGGGGAGGAAATGCCTCTATCCCAAAATCACAACCTTTTACTCCTATCAATGGAGAGGAAAGTATTAGCCTTCAGAAAACAAACTAACATTCAGACACCCACAAAGTAAAAAGGAACTTACACAAATTTCTTCTGGCTTCTCTAAGTATACACCTGTGATGATATTTCTTTTTCTTACCTTGCCCAGCTCTACTGTTTTCCACTACACTTTGCACAGAATTCAAGGGAAGCAGAGACAACAGAAACTTCATTTTGCAAGTCAATAAGCACACCAACATTGGCTTTTCATGACTAAACAAGAGAGATGTGTTCACTGTCTCCACTGTGTTAAGGAGACGTGGAAGACTTCAATTTCATTTTTCATTATCAAAAGCAAAACGAAATCAAATGGACAAAGCTTTTCAAGGTCTCTACTATATTCCTCTCAAAATGTCTGCTTAATAAAGACAAAGAATGAGAGTTGTCCTTTGCAGTGTAGACAGGAAATGCACATTCTTGCAAAATCCAGAAAAAATTAAAAGCATAAAAGACATTTGATTGGATAGCTGAAATGTTGAAAATGAGATAAGATGACTTTCACTTTCAAGCCATGGATTTAAGTTAGTGTAGGTCAACTCTTCAGAAAGTAAG
This sequence comes from Buphagus erythrorhynchus, assembly GCA_013400855.1. NCBI lineage: Eukaryota > Metazoa > Chordata > Aves > Passeriformes > Sturnidae > Buphagus > Buphagus erythrorhynchus. The sequence continues at coordinate 46,521 of VZTT01020257.1, read as the reverse complement.
GCAAAATGAATCTTGACTTTTCTCTCTAATGGACAGCTTTTCACATCACACAGGCAAGCAAACAAACAAACATACATGCTTCCAAAATCTGACAATATTTAATATTTTTCCTGAAAATCAAAGCAACAAGGAAAAATAACTCAGAACTCCACAGTCTGTAAATTAATACTGTGGCCATGAGCGTTTTAATGAAATGTTTACTTGAATTTTGGCAGGGTACGTAATTGCTTTTGAAAGTTATCTTGCTCTCTAAATGAACATACAGCAGTTATTTCACAAACAAAAACCAGAGATTCAGGGGATCATATTTGTTCTTAATATACTGAATAAACCAGGAAATATTTACCCACTTGAACACAGCAGCAGCTGGTGGAGAGGGGAAGAACTGCCACACTCAGCTTACCTTCAGTAACTGTCCATCATCTGTTCCCAGAAAGAGAACAATACGATTCAAAACAACTGTGCCATAAACAGCCACTAATCCAGAGTGAATCAAGGTAGGTAATTTCTTGATTGATCGTGGCTCCTGAGAATCAGACATAAGAAAAACATTAAAAAAATCATTCACCTATACTCCAAAACTTTGAGGAAAAGAAAATTCCTTGGAAAGATTCTCAGAGAACCCAACTTTAGACAATACTTTGAGTAACATTCCAATTCTGACTCAGTTTCAGAGCAACACATTATTGGAAATTACACAAGAAACTAGTTTTTCATATATGACAAATGGCCATATCTGTAGCAAATATTACATCTGCTGCAGTTAAATCACTGACTTCAGTGGGATACAGACTCAGCATAGCAGCAGTAAATTATTTTGCAACAGGATTTCTCTTTTTTGGGACGTAAGTCCTGGGGTTATTCTGAATTTCCAGCTCTTCTCAGTGAAGCCACACTTTGCCATCTCCTGAAGGCTAGATACACTCAGCAGCCACTTTCCAAACCATGCTAATATTTTGGAGAAAGAAGACACTTCAAACAAACTGTATCTGTGTGTGTAAAAATGCAAACCTTCATCTCCCTTGACACTCGAGGAAGCAGAGACTTGTGTATTACATAAACATAAAAACGAGATAAAGCAATATAAAGTTCATGTCATGGAGAACATAAATGTAGCTGTGTGAGCTTTAAAATCAACGTGTTACCCTCAATTCTCCATCCCACTGGAGGAAATTAAGTGGCAAACACATGTAAACAGCTCATGAAAAAAACATCACGCAGGAAATCTCTGTATCTTGTGGAACTAAAACCAAACCAAATAATTCTGATTGTAGATGATTGAGTGTTGAAAGGGAATCTACCTGTGTGAGAATAGGACCATTTACCAGGGGAACTCCCTAGAAGCCCATGTGTCTCCTTAGTAAGCAATAACTCACTTTTTAAAGTCCTCTAATTGCTCTAAGTCAATCTCTGTGGTAGACATTACTAAAGGTATGATCCCAACTGCTCTTCAAATGGGTCCAACCCCAGCCAAGTTTTACTTCACCTTCCCTGTATAATGTTTTCCAGTGAGCTTAGTTAAGGCAATTATGTGCCTAGAAAATGCTCTGTAAATCTACCTACCTACATCTTCATTTGAGTCATGCTCCTCATCACATGAACATGTGCTGCACATACACCAGTGCTGGCACAAAGGAGTGGCAGGCATGGAGAGGTAGGAGACAAGAGCTTAGGTAATACCAGGTCCTTGGGAACAAGACCTGTAGGTTAGTTTACAAAATCCAGAATTTCAACCTCAAGGACAGATTCCTAAACCTACAGGGACCCTCTGAGTGCAAGAGCCTATTTCACTTTAATGCACAAAACAAAGTGTGGAATGGACCATCAAAATTGATGTTTAGAAGAAAGGTGAAGGCATTTCTCAAAGTTATGAAGCAAACCCGTAATACAGTAACAGCTGAATTCAACTCTCTTGCATGCTATGATGCTGGCTTAACCCTAAAAAGTGTTTCCACTAGAAATATTTTTTTCTGAACTGCAATCCTAAGTCAATTAAAATGTTCTTCAGTCATCCGAATTATTTTAATTAGCTTGAAAGAACAGCCACTTTGAAAAAAAGACTTCATTAACTTTCATATTTAAAGTCACTATTTTTTTTCATGCAGCAGGAAGAAGACACAGGGAACTGTCATGCACTGGCACAGAACTTCAGTAAAACTCACTTGGCCATGAGAATTCAGTACCCTGGAGGTCTGTGTTAGATAGGGAAGTGGGGCAGGGTGTGATTGCAAGCATTTTAAGGTGGAAAAAGTTAACTCACTTTATAATAGATTTATTAATAGATCAGAAGGTAACAAAGCTCCAGAACTAGTGCACCCAATGAGTCTTCACTCGTTATTAGGGAGTGAGGGAAGGTTAGGGAGTGAGGAAGTGGAGCTTCCACACTTTCTTTTCCTCCAAAATTAGGAACAGTTTTTCCACAGTGCACCATGTAGTAGTGTAAGAGAGACAAACTACCCTAGGTTCCTCACAGATTCTATACAACAAGATCACAGAAAAGAGGAGTACTCACCCAGTTTCTGAAAAGCTTTGCTGCCAGATTTTATTTTGACCCACATACTAATAAAATAACCAGTGTCATATCAGTGCATCCTCCTCATCTGACTGAAGAACCAACACTGACAAGTGTGGAAGTCTCCTCCCCTCCCTCTGCTTGCTAGAGGGAGGGTCAACATGACATTGAGCTAATATGGATAAGAACAGGGGGAATTCAGACAGTGGACAGTCACAAAAAAATTGCCTTCTCTCTTTTGCAACCTATTTCTCCAGTTTGCCCATTTCCTCCAGGGTGCAGCTGCTGCTTTCATCCTTCTGTCACCCCTCTTCCACATCCATTTATTGTTTTAACAAGCCCTTTTACCTCTTCCACTGTGACTAATGGGGTTACAGCACTGTAGGGCCTTCCAAAGCTGCTTCTTTCACAGCTAAATCCATTCTTAAAAATGCATTTAAAGTCTAAAGTTCCTTTATACTTGAAGAGTCATTCATCTCCACGGTCATCTGTTTGTCTATCCTGTAACATTTTCAGGTGCATACAAAAGCAAAAAAAGCAAAAGAAAAGATAATACCACTCTGTAAGACCTTCTTTTTTTTTTTTAATTCTTCAATTCCATCCTCTGTTCTATTCTGTAGTCCCTCTACAGTCTATGGTTGATTGGTTATTGGCATGGAAGGTATTTATACTTGTTTTCTATTTGGCATTTCATTTTCAGATGTATCTCTGTATGACTCCAGCTGCAGCAACCATATTCACACTTCTACTTTCTGTCTTGATTTCCTCTTGATTATTTTACATTGCGTGCCTCAGAGGAAAGGGCAGCATTTTTAGCTCACACAGTACTCATCATATGCAGCTGTCCAAAAAGTAAAAATATAGGGTTTGAGCATCTGAGTGAAAGAACAGATGCAGCTATACAAAAGAACATAAGATTTGTTAAGTAGCATATAGCAATGGTCAACACTGAAACAATAGATGCTTTTCCTAGGGGGAAAGAGCTTTTGTACCCTCATTCTTCTTTCTTAACTTCACCATCCTATAACTCCATTAATTTTTACTATACAAGAGGGTAACAAATATTGGAGCATGCAGAGCCTTTATTAGGGCTAAGGAATGAAGAGACAAACTGTTCCAAAATTTTATTTCCAGGAAGTTTTTTGATTTGTGCATTGCCCAGCAGAGTTAGGTGGACAAGCCTGTTCACCTAACATCAAGGAGGACCAGAAAATCAGTCTTCAGTGAGACCTTACAGAGGCAAATCCTGAGGCTCATGATGCAAGGCAGGAAGAACAGTCAGAGGCTGTGGTTGAGTGAGATGCTGATGGAAAGTCCTGAAATGGGGAAGCTAGAAATTTGTGACTTCTTGCAGCAGCAGAAATAGTCCTTCTCTGCCCTCAGATCTAAGTTCACAGTAGTGGTAAAGTGTCCCAATAACCAGTGAGTGAAAACAAGCTCCATTAAGGAAGGCTTTGAAAGCAGCTGAGCTTGAACAGCGTGTTAGCAGAGAGTAAAAGGAAGTGGTGGGTGACTGTGAGGGATGGAGGCACACATTTGCTAAACATGCTGTTACAACAGGTTGGGGCTTCTTTTAGGGGACCCTACCCATTACAGAAAGACTGCAGTAACTTTCCATTCCTTGGACCACTACCCACTGTGGCACATCCAAGTGGACACCAAAGACATGGCTTAGTGTAGATCAGGACTACCAAGCTCTGGGGGCAAAGAGGATAAGATGGGACCCCAGGCTATGTTAACCTGTGGGGTCAGACAGGAGTGATGCTCTTCTGGATCAGCTACTCAAAAACAAAGAACTGACTGAAGACGTGATAATCCGAGCTGAGAGCTGGAGACCAGGCTTCAGTGTGTTCAGGGAAATGGTCAATGGGATCCCCTGAGAGTCAGCTTTGAAGGGAAATAGAGCTCAAGTAAACGAGCAGGTCCTTAGGACAATCTTCATCAAGCACAAAACTCAGGAAAACAAGCAGGCATATCACGACATGGCCTCTAGCTAAACAGGGAAGTCATGACTGAACTACACTGCAGAACAACAGCACAAAGGAGGAGGAAGCAGGACTAAGGAGGAAGTCTCTGGACACGCAGCAACGGTCTTAGGAAAACCCAAGCTCACCTGGTTTTGGAACTGGGAAAGTATGGTATGGACAACAAGAAGAGCTTCCACTACCACATGAGCAATAAAAGAATAAATAATGAAAATGCACACCAGGTGCTGAATAGCTCAGGAGATTTACTGACAGTGGATGCAGACATAGCTCTGGACTTCATCAGCAACATCTTGTGGTACTTTGTACACACAGAGTTCAAGGAGAAGATAAACTACAAGTACCGGGAAAGGATTAAACCAGAGATCTTTTAACAAATCTCAGTTTTTACAAGTTTTAGGGAAGACAGATGGGATCTGTAGGAAGATGCTGAGAGACTGTCTGATGAAGCTGAAAGGTTATTCTCTCCTATTTCAAAAGGTGTGGAGATCAGGTAAAGTCACGAATTGAATAAAGACAAATACTGCACTGATATTCAAAAAAAAAAACAAGTTTTTTTTTCAGGGAACTACACATTAGTTGATCTCACTTTTTTCCTGGGAGAATCATGAAGAAAATCCTCTTTGAAACCATTTCTGGACACAAGAAGACAAACAAAGTGACTGAAAAAAGCCAGCATAAATTTACCAAGGATAAATCATGCCTGACCCATCTGAAGTATTTATAAGATTTGTAGATGTGGTGCTTAGGGACATGGTTTTGTGGTAGATGATCTTACAGGTCTTTTCCAAAAATGGGCTGGTTCAGCCCACAGAAGAGACAATTTCAGAGGGACCAAGGAAACAAAGCCAGGCTCTTAACCAAAGTGTATGTAAGGTAACAAGATAATGACACGAAGTGAAACACTGAAGGTTTCCAGTGAACAGGACATGAAAAAGCACCACTGTGAGGGCAATCAAGCAGAACAGGTTGTCCAGAGAGCTTGTGCAGTCCCCATCCCTGCAGCGTGAGAGTTGACAAGTCTTTGGCGGCTTACTTCCCACACTAAACATGGATGAACTGAAAACTCATTGTAACGAGACAGAAATATTCACTTCAAAAATCTTAACTCTAGAAATCCATCAAACATCAGATGCAACACTAGCAGTCTGTAATACTCAGGAGATTGACTTTACTACCATAAAATTAATTACAGGAACAATTTTGATATAAAAGTGTATTTAGAAGTCTGTAATTCTTTCCTTAAATAGAAGACCATGAATCACTCTGGAATGAGTTACCACACAAATTTAAATGTTGTTCCTGAAAATTAAAGGCCATAATTAAACTTGACTTCAAAATAATCTCATTTTGGTAGAGCTTACACCAGCTAGGATTTGTCCAAGGAGTCCAAACTATGTTTGATAAATTACATACCAACCCTCATATGTATCTCCCACTGAAAAATGAAAAAGTTCAAACAACAGACAGTTACAAGTCTTTACTTGCATTAAATAATAGATGAAAATCCAACCAAGATAGCTTATCTTTTAGTAACTATCACAACTACTTAGCCTTTTCACACAATAGAATAAACAACTTAATATAAACTACAGGAATTCTCTTTCTTACAGGTATATGCTTTACAATTTTGGGGGGATTTTCTACCTGAAAATTTGTGAATCCTTTTCTTCTCAGTCTTCAACTTTGAAAGTCATGCAACTTTTTTAATGGCAAAATCAGTTTCCAGATTTGTCATTATTGTGGTTAGGTCTACATCTCTCTCCTGTCAATGTTCTCCAATTGGAACACTTCTCCTACTCATCTACTTGGCTGTGACTTAAAACATCCTGGCTTGTCTGTGAGAGACCTGAGATCCTTGTAGGTCCTGTTCTGTCACAGAACAACAGAAGGAAAGCCCTTCTTAAAGTTCACTAGCTCCTGTAGCAAGTTTGTGACAAATTCCAGCATTTCTCCTGTGTTTTTAAGTACTCAGTCAGGTTTCTGAAAAGAAATTGAGAATGAGATTTGGCAAATTCACATTTATTAACTATGGAAATTGTGAAGAAGATGCACTTATGTATATGTAGGATATGCTAGAGAGTCTAGGAACACATACACCCTGATAGTGCATGTAAGTAGATATATTCAAAACTAAGAGACATGTGGATCAAAGAAAAAAAAAGCTGAATATAAAAAACATGTTTTCAGAGTAAATAGGTTAATCTAAAACACCACTTGCCTCTTGCTAGATAGGGATCACGTCTCTGGTAATCAAGTAGTGCCAATGTCCTGAATAAACACATCCAAGTAGGACAAACTTCTTTGTGCATACTACTGCATAAAACAAAAAAGGACTTACCTACTTCTCACATGGAGAAATTCCACAGAATTTGTAGCAGTCACATACTTTTTGATAAAGTTGCTAAGTAAGGATCTTAAAAATGACTAGTTTTCAATGACAGACTCTAATCCAGCATTAAAACTTAATGCAAATAAGAACTTCGGCCTAAGAGGCAAAGTGAAGCTAAAGAGATTACACACCTACAGTGAGTTCCAACAGGATGCAGAGCAATTTGGTTCCAATCCAGTAAAGTACTCAAGTACATGCTTTACTTTAAATGCATGGGCATGAAGATGATGGAAATACTTATATATGCCTAATGTCAAATATGTCATTAAGTACTTTCCTGGGTTAGGGCCAGAAAGCTTAATACCTTACAGGAATGAGTTTGGAGTACACCATGTAACAATGGCATAATAGGGAATTCAGGACCACAAATACTCTGGGCTAAGCCTCTCTTACTGTCTTATTGAGAAATGCAATGTGAGTGAAAAGGGGTAAGAGGATGCCTTGCCTAAAGGTAACCAGAGGAGTAACAGAAATCTGAAGGATGACAAGATCAGATGGAAAACAAACTGCCACTACTCGCTAATGTATATGCTTACTATAAATTGTATTAATGCAGTTGTATTTTCAATTCCTACATAGCCCATGTCCATAGTCCAATTCCTGACAGTCCATGTCTGGGATCCACATACCTCATCACATCACACCTGAGCTCCTGCATTCAAGGGTGCCCAGCAGAGAAGACTGATACCTGCAGCACCCTACAACACACAGTATCTGCAGTGCAAAAGCCAGACTGACATTCAGCATGGTCCATTCACCACAAGCACCAGCAAGGTCTTGCACTTAAAGCACTCTTAGTGCTGCAACATATTCCTTTGCTCAAGACCAACACTGTCTTGAAAAGACTGGACTTTGAAGCATGTCCTAAGTCCTGTTGCTTGCTGCCATTCCTACACATCCTAGTACCATGTACTCCTGACAGCTCTGTGCTGTGAGGCACTCCCTTCTGGCCAGAGCCACTGCTGGGATTGCACACACTGCTGCAACCTGCACACTGATGGAGTGCCACACTCCATCTTCCTGTCAGCTCTGAAGCCCACGTGTTTCCGAGTCCAAGAAGAGCATATTCCATGATTTGCAGGGACTCCCATACTTTGGTGAGAGACGGTAGAAGGATATGGTCTAAAAAAACCCAGAAGCAGCAGCATATGGGCCTGTCATCTCCAAACTTACTCTGCAATAGCCTAGCCTAACCTTCTGTAGTATAAAAAAATATTAAAGCTGAACTACATGCATTTATTTCTATGTTTATACACCATAAGCACATATAATTAGCTTAAAAAAGAGAGCTAATTAGTCATGTAATGTTATAGGTCCTATTACTTCACAGGACCCACGTGTCCTGCTATCTCATAAAATACTAAAATACCACTCTTCTCTCAGTGGTAAACTGCATTTATTGTGCCAAAATATTACGATCAATAGCATCATCATAGTTTGGGACATAAGGTTAAGTAAGCAGTCCTTTCAAAGTTTGTTACAGTTGAGATTCTTCAACATTGTACACAAATATAATCTAAATTTCCAGGAGGTATGAGCCTTCTGGGACACGAATGTAACTCTGGAGTCACAGGAGTCTGATCTGAATCAGACCAATCCTGAAACAAGTGGATCATTGATTTTTCATTCAGGCCCTGAAAGGCAATGGGAACAGGGATTTGCCCTGTCCGCAGAAATATGTGCCTCACCTTACCCACATTATGCTCCTCTATGAGATCTATGAGGCTCTTCTGAAATTTCTTGCATGAGGCTTTGTAAAGTGTTTAGAAAGGATCTACTGCCCAGGGAGCTTTCTTTTTCTATCTTTTTTAATAAGCTCAGAAAGCACTTCACTAAGAAATATCTCAAGTAAGTAGGAATAAACAATACAAACTAAAATTTCAACAATAGGTATTTTGGGATCAGAATGAGACTTCAATTTCATTCAGGAAGTTTGCCTTGTGGGAGCGCAGAAATCACACAGTAAGCAGTAAGCTAGCACTGGAAATCAAAGGATTGGCTCTGGCTCCGTAGTGAGTTTCACTATTTACTTCAGCACAGTTGTCTCACCCACATATGGGGCTCTCATTCACAACCACGTCCTCTAACACTGGCAATAGTCTCACAGCTCAATAGAGAGATGAGCAGACTGAATCACATGTGCCCTCTGGTAGTCTGTTTGGAAAAATCTCAGCATTGCACTTCTCTATGAGTTAGGTTTGGAAAGCCAAGGAGTGACAGTAAATCTACTGCACCTCTTTCAAGGAATTTCGCAGAAACTCCTCCTATCGTAACACATCAAGGATTCAGAAGTTTAGCTGCAAAGACCCCGGATGGTGTGGGTACTGCAAAAGGCTTAGGGCTTGCTTTATGATGCCTTGCCTGATCCCCTATGGTTCTCCTTGATACTTTTCAGTGGTCCTTTTGCCACAGCTCTGGAAAGTCTTCTGACTCTAACTTAAAAGCATGGACAGGCCTTTCAAAAGCACCTTCTTCATTTGAATGACATTTTTATCTTCTGGAATATAATCTTTGGGTAATTTCTTTACCACTGAGGCCACATCAAAGCCAGCAGCCTTCCCTATCCCACCCTCCATATGACCAGCTCACCCTGAAAAGGAGGAAGGAGCTGAAGAGTGTTACTGAAGTAGGTGACACGGGGAACTCCATGGGATACCACTGTCTGTGAAAATGTAACCACTGCAACAACAAAGAGATATCACCTATTGCTGTCTGCTGCATACAAGGACTTGGGGAGGTGGCTGTGAGAACCCTCCCAAGCAAGGCCAGTCGTGAGAGGCCTGGGAAATACCTACCACTGAACAAGCAATCACAGATAACTTGTGATAGGGATAACAGTGCACACAGCCCAGTGCACAGAGCCAATTTGACGGGTTTTTTTTACATTTCTGATGTAGCTGCAATGACATGAGATGTGAATGCACAGAATAAGATAGAAGATGCTTTATCTAAGTTGCATGGAAAATAAAATTAAATACGACTAATCCTAGGCTGGAAAGGACACATCGAGGGAGAAGCCTAAGACTCAGGTCTGACCCAGCATGCCGTCAGGTGCTCCCTCAGATGCGTCTTTCACAACAGGTAGGTGAGAAGTATACCAAAATCTGGTAAAGGATCAGCCTTTTAGAAAGAGAACGAGCTGGAGAAACCACTAGAGCTGACAGAGCCAGGGCGGATGTGCAAAGCCCGGTGTGGCTCTGCAGTTTCTCACTAACTTCATGTGCCTCCAGGTCAGGGACACCCCATGAGTCATGCACAGAGACACCAGCCCCAACAATAACAGTGTCAACAAGTGCGTGCAGGACGAAAGCTTAGCAAACGATGCCCAGACTTACACAGCTCTTCCCGTTCATATTGAAGTGTGTGGATGCACAGGCTTGCTCCTTCATCTCCTCCATCCCAAAGATGCAGACGGCAGTGCTGTTCCACGCCTTGGCGTTGTGGCTGTGGCGGAATACACCCACCCACCAGCCTCGCTCACCCTGGCGGACAAGGCTGGAGGAAATAATGAGGCTCCTGCACCCGCAGTCCAAATAGACGTGCCCTTTCAAAGTAAGGCCACTCTCTGAAGGGCGCAGCTGGCGCAGGACAGCCATGCTGGGTGGCTCCGTGTTATTGCCCAACCTGGCCTTCAACGTGTAGTAGGGAAAGAAAAGGTGATCCCCCCACTGGAGCGCGTCAACAAAGTGCAAAGGTTCCTCCCTGCGTTTGATGATGCCCAGCTCCTCCTTGGACTTCAGGTTGACCATGCTGCGCACCGTGATGACGGTCTCCTTGTCCGACTTCGAGGGCTCGCAGTGCAGGTGGTTCGTGTCAGCGCTGGTTGAGTAGGTGGCCGCCACGGCCAGGTACCAGGCACCGGCCTGCTGGAAGACGACGCCGGCGGTGGAGCCGTCGGGCAGGCAACTGACCACCTCGCTTTGGTTCAAGCGCTGCCGGTAGGACGGCTGCTCCCACACCTGGCAGGCGCCGCCATCCTGGGTCCAGCCGGTCAGCAGGACGCCCACCCCGCCGGCCTCCTCGTAGTGCAGCAGCAGGTTGCTGCGCATGCCGGGGGGCTCCCCGCAGCCCTGCCCCGCCGCCGGCACCACGCGGCGCCGGGGCCGCAGCTCGGGCCGCAGCTCGTAGAGGCAGCTGCCGCCCGCCACCAGCACGGCGCCGCCGCTCACCTCGATGTTGTCGATGGGGGCCCCCGGCAGCTCGAAGCTCTGGGGTCCGGCGG
>VZTT01020257.1:4911-33324 GCA_013400855.1 Buphagus erythrorhynchus | reverse complement strand
GATGGGATGGGATGGGATGGGATGGGATGGGATGGGATGGGATGTGATAGGATAGGATAGGATAGGATAGGATAGGATAGGATAGGATAGGATAGGATAGGATAGGATAGGATAGGATATCCTTTCCTTCCTGTCACAGGGACAGCCATCAGAGCACAGTTCTGCAGACTGTTCCCTGCCTGTCACTTTTCTATTTCTGATTTTTCCTCTCTCTTTCCAGCAAAGCAGTAGCTTGGACCAGAGCCCCATCTTGCAACATTTAATTCTACATACACTTTTGAGAGCCAGCTTTGCACTGAGAGTTTGTGCACAGAGTTTTGCTCATGAGTGACCCAATTCTTGAAGTGGCAAAGTAGTTCCAATTCCTTTCAAAGCCCCTGAAATAAATAGGAGTTTCTATCTTCAACACATTATTCTAGAGATACCTATCTGGATACCAGGAAAGTTGAGCTTCTACTGCTGTTATGGAAACAGAAAGGGAGGCTACAGGTTTATTTCATACTGCTTCAGAGTGTAATATTTGTTATTAACACAGCAGACCAGAAAACAGCATAATCAGTTCATGACTGAACTGATTCCAGCATGAACTGATATTCATGTTGGAGCTAGATGATCTTCCAAGATACCTTCCAACCCAAACTATTCTATGATACTTCTATAAAATCTAAGCAGACAATGGCAAATCATTTTACTGTATTCTCTTGGCTGTCAGTTCCATAATTGGTGTTTTTTATCCTGTTGTTTTACTGCGTTTTATTTTTCAGGCACTGAAGGGAAAGCAAACAAGGTAGTCTGCCTGTTAATGTTAGACTTAACAAAGCATTGCTGTCTAACTCTGGCACCCCAACCAAAAATTATAAAAAAGACAGGGAAACAAATTGAGCTTCCTTTGCTATCCTAAGCAACATTTATGTATTTCAGCATGTCATGTTAGATCTGAAGTTAGAATGTGAATCACACTAGGACTTGTTTCTACATCTACAATTTAAAGAGCTCTCATTTAGATCTTTGACAGTGTTAGGCAGAACACATCCTAAATTTAACTTAAGATTACTTTTCCACTACAGTTCGTGCTTCCCTTCTCCTTACTTCTCATCTGCATGATAAATTTCTTTGAATTTATGAATCCACAGACAATCTTACAAAATATTACTAGTAAATGAGATTTATTTTTATGCTTAATTTATGTAGCTTCACTTTGATATTTCCCCTGTTTTGAAGTTTCAAGACCACTTAAGATTTTATTTGTTTTGTTTGTTAAATCTATGTGGTTGTCTTAGCTTAATTCTGATTTTTTTTTTTTTGCTTTTTTTTACAAAGTAATAATAGGTAGCATTAATGTTAACAGGCATTTTATCTTTGGTGCAATACTTGAAATAACTGTTTTTCTCATTATATAGTTAAGACAATTTTCTACTGCAACTGCATTTTGACAAAACAGAAAGGAAATACTGGGCAGTTTTTCACAAAGCTTTTCTGAGGAGGATTCCTTTCCTGAAAGAGGCATTTGAATACTGAAACTGGGTTTGCAGATTTGGACTTTACTTCTGCTTTTCAGTCTCATTTCTTTTTGTTTAGGTATTTTCGGTTTAGATTTTTGTTTAATCTAAAAGTAACTGACCATTTTGCATTTTTTATTGGTCTTCACAATGAGGAAATGGCAGATTCAAGAACAGGACTGTGCTGTTATAACTCTTTGGGGATATGTATGGGATGCTATCAGCTGCAGCCAGCAATGGTATGTCCATGGGTTCCAAGGAAAATGTTGCTTTGCTGGAGTCCCACTAATGCATCTGATCCACTTGCCCAGGGAGATGCTCCTTTGTGATGAAATGCTGGAGCTATACACAACTCCTGGGCATCTCTGACATAGCTAAATGCTCTAGACACTGGTTAATGCTGTCCTTCACGGGACCAGCATGTTATAGCTGTACTGGGTTTGTGTGGCTGGATTTCAGTACTGAGGGGGCTACAGTGGTGGCTTCTTTGAGAAGCTGCCAGAAGTTTCCTCCATGTCCAGCAGAGCCAATGCCAGCCAGCTCCAGAATGGATCTGCTGCTGGCGAAGGCTGAGCTAATCAGGAATGATACTAACACCTCTGTGATAACACATTTAAGAAGAAGGAAAACAACCTTATTGCACAGAAAAGTGCAATTACTTGTCTGTGCAGATAAGCACAGTAATTGTGCTCAGAGCAGAGCAGAGTGAGAATATGTGAGAGGAACAACTCTGCAGACACCAATATCAGTGCAGAAAGAGAGGCAGGAGGTGCTCCAGGCACCAGAGCTGAGGTTCCCCTGCAGCTTGTAATGCACATCATAGTGAAGTAGCTGTGCCCCTGCAGCCCATGGAGGGCCACGAGGATACAGAGATTCACCTGCAGCCTTGGAGGAGCTTTTGGGTTACTTTTAAAAGTAATCCAAGCTCTTGACCTGGATGTGTATTTTATCAGAGATAATGATAAGGCAGTGGAGGGGCCTAAGAGCAAGGTCTGAAGTAAGAGTAATTGATGTGTCCCTTCCTGTGTGAGCTAAAATATTATTGGGGTTAGAGGGCGGTCCCCGATAATCTGTTTGTAGGGTTGGGTTCACAGATATTAGGGCGTTTGTGGCGAAATAAAAGAAGAGCGGTTCGATGACCTTAGCGTAGTAACATAAAAGACTTTAATAATAGTAAAAGTAAAAGTGGGACAAGGCCCGAAAACTTGAACANTCAAAGGTCATCACAACTTCGATAAATGCCTCCCATGGCCTAAGCCTGGGGCACAACTCTCCTTCCGTGATGGCCATCTGACCTGACATCTCTGTCAGGCTGACTCCCACAAAATACAAACCAGAAACTTCTGCATCAAGTCAGTTCCTCAACCTTAGACAAACACACCATTTGTCAAGGAGAAATTTAATCTGCAGCATCTATCTGTACCAGTAGATAATGATAATGATCAAGAACCTGTTCTAAACTCCTCTTTTTTTCCCCCTTGGCGTATTTACCCTTGCAGAGGAGATACTCATCTGAAGGCTTACTAACCATTAGTTGGTCAACATGTATTCTATTTCAGATGTCTAAACAAGCCTATCCAATTTGAATGAGCCAGCTGTAGGAGAGCTTGTGTAGTTTTTCCTGCTTAGATCTGAAGGGATGTTAAATTAAGCAGAGGGTTGTGGTATTAAGCTGGGCATGGGCCAAGAAGTAACAAAGGAAATGGTGGATGAACCACCAAGAATCTGGATATATCTCTGTTGAGGTGGTGTTATTTATGTGAACTGAGACTGTGAGATGCATATATCCTTTTCACAGATGCTTTGAGTGTTTCTTAGTTGACCTTTTTATTGAAAACACATGATCTGTTATTACAGAAAAACTCCACAGTAGTGCTTTGCATCAGCTTAGCCATTTGCAGAGCTACCATCTGCCTAAATCCTTATTGTTTTCCTATTTCAGACACCTTTCTCTTATTCAGTTTTGTCCTCATCCTATTCATTTGTGTTCTGGTTCTGTCCAGGACAGAGTTAATTATTTGCAGCAGTCAGGAGTTGGAATGGCTATGACCCAGACTTTATTCTATACAACTTCATGTTGGGGACTGGTAAGGAAATCTGTTCCAGGGAGGAGGGATTCCTTCTTGTTGAGTAAATGTGGTGGAGGGAGCCATCCGGTATTGCTGGGGTGGTTTTCCATGTGAATAGTTTCTCTTTTTGTACTCACTGTCATTAGTATTGTTGCAGTTACTGCTCCTTTTCTTATCTCATTGCTGTTTCCAGTAACTCCTTCTTATCTCAACCCATGATCTTTGCTTTTTGTGCCTCCAGTTCTCCCCTCCAGCCCACTGCAGGGGGAGAGGAAGGGGCAAAGCAGGGGAGCGAGAAAACGACATGTGGTTTGGAGAGTCTCAGTGGGGGCACTGAGTTGGGGAGTACCATTCCTAAACCACAATAGTTTCTAACAAACATAACATTTAATGACTGTATAGGGAATTTTTAATGTAGAAGTGTAGCAAGAACTTTTAAAAAATTTTGTACATGACTTCAATAAATTTTCACCTAGTATGATTTGAAAAGTCTGTGTCTGCACTGAACTGGGGAGTACCATTCCTAAACCACAATAGTTTCTAACAAACATAACATTTAATGACTGTATAGGGAATTTTTAATGTAGAAGTGTAGCAAGAACTTTTAAAAAATTTTGTACATGACTTCAATAAATTTTCACCTAGTATGATTTGAAAAGTCTGTGTCTGCACTGAACTGGGGAGTACCATTCCTAAACCACAATAGTTTCTAACAAACATAACATTTAATGACTGTATAGGGAATTTTTAATGTAGAAGTGTAGCAAGAACTTTTAAAAAATTTTGTACATGACTTCAATAAATTTTCACCTAGTATGATTTGAAAAGTCTGTGTCATTCCACTTAGAATCTTCAAGTCATAGAAAAGTTAAAATGCATACTAAAATACATTCATGGAATTTATTTCAAATTAAACCTGGAATATTCACTCAAAACTGAAAAAAAACCCCAGGTGCTCAAAGTTGAGGATTAAGATGCTGTAATCTTCCTCAAGGATAAACAAAATGACTGTGTTAAAGAATAATCATTTTAACTTTAATTATAGAACTGGTGCAAAAGCCATCCAGTGTAGCATTATCACATACTGATATGCTCCAGGACTAGAATAGTTTCTGAATGGATCAATTACTATTTATTTCCACCTTTCTTTTCTCTAATATCCCCAAATGGTACCGATTTAGTGCATGCCTACTGCAGATGTGAGTAAACATACTTATAGTTATTTATAACTCTGCCTTTTGGCTGTGGTCCTTAGTCTGGTCACAGCCAGAGTTCCATAACCTGAAGCAAGATTATTACTTGGGAATTGAATCAGATTACAGATAAATGCCACTGCAGCAGATGGATAGGGGTATTTGTTAACTTTAAGAGAAGGGTAAAAAAGGATATTAAGAACAAAGGAACAAGCCATAATTATATATATATGTTCCAAAGTATTAAAATACCCTTCCACTAATCCTGACAGTCACTTATAATATGAAGTCTTACTTTTCCTTGCCATTAGGCCCACTAGCATCAGCTGGATCTAAATTCAGCGAGTATTCTAAGTCCACCCTTCAGCAGTGTAACACTGATGTCACATCATTTACTTTCTAGGAAGTTGACTACAAGATGACNAGATGACAGCTTACCAAACCTGCTTCTGCTCACTGTGAAGAGGTCCCATCTGAAACATGGACTGTGGCATTCAGTTCTTACCAAGTATACATCGTTCCACATATCCATATCAACAAATTAAAACACTTGCCGATAATAGACAAAGGTTGAACATGTCTGCAGAAAAGCATCTTGGATTTTTCATCTGTTAGCAAAGATGTAAACAAAAGCTTGGTGCTACATAGGTTAACACAGAGAGATTCATGGAACTAAAATTAATTTTGAAATAGAAAACAAAATGTTTTTCCAAATGCATATTCATTTAAGGAACTGTGTAACTAAGCACCTATTTACATATATATCTACTTCCACTTGCCTACTGTATCTTGAAATCCTGTTGGTGAGAGAAAGAAAAATAACTGTATTGTTTCCCAAAGTTAAAAATCTATGCATTTATGCTGTGAAATGAATGATTTATCAGAGAAAAATAACTTTGCAATTAGCTGTGTTTAGGAAGGCAATTAAAGAGGTTAGTTCCACTCAGGGGGTAACCTGAAAGCTATTCTAGTGCTCAGACCAGTTTTGATCTTGCACTCCTGGTGCTTGACCTTCCCTCCCTGACTCCATGGCTGCTTTCCACGAGCAAGTCTTCAAGGAGAGGTAAAAGCTGACCCAAGTTTAACTCCTTATTTGTTATACTGGCAACTGTTTTTTGTGTATCTCTGTCTTACTTCCCCTTTTCTGTTTGTCCTGAAGAGACATTTGCATGGAAACAGGATGTTAGAAGCAGAGAAATTAGCCCAAGCTGCAGGATATTCAGTGCCTGCAGGCTGTGGTCCGCCAGCTGATAAGGTTTTCTTCAGAAGTAATCTAAGAATCAGAAAGGCAACAGACTGAATGACAAGCTTGGTACATAAAACACCTCTTTTTCTATAAGAGAACATTTTTCAAAGTTGTCTGGGTAGGAGCAATCTTTTAATAGCAATTTAAAAAAAAAAACATTATCAACACATGAGCAGTACTTAGTTTCTTTTTTGTCGGTTTTAATGAAAATCTAATTAATTAAGTTGGCCAAATTAATTAAGCTAATGAAATTAACCAAGAGGACTTTCAGTTTTGTGTCCAGAGGCTACAAAGACATTTTTTTGTCAAATAATCTTCTTAGTGTTCCCACTCTGAGTTAATAGAAAGACCCAAGATATAAACTACCTTTGCCACCAGAGAGCAGCAGAATTAAGTATTTTAATTACAACTAGAATTGCTTTTAATTAGTAACATGTACTGTAATGCAAGAGCTTGCCTTCCTTTGTTGAATAATGGTGTCTCTGAGAGGAACAGGGACAGACCGCTCAATATGATACAAATTTACTTGATGTTGTTTGTTTTTTTCCTAACATTTCCCTTTGCTGTGTTCACTCTGAGAAGAATCTAATTGAATTGTCATTGTCTCTGATGATTTGCCAACAAATTTGTTCAGAAAAGCCTGTTAGTGGATGGTTGTACCCCAAACATCATTGTACATTACTGTATGCTCAGTCATTGTTGTACATCAATCTGGAATGCCATTTGGAAAGCCTATCTTCAGTCTTTCCATTATTGCCACTCTTGTGATGAAAAGTCCAACAGACAGGTTGCTCTGCCTCTTTCTTTCTTTCTTGCTTTCTCTCTCTTGCTTTCTCTCTTTGTTCTTTCTCTCTCTTTTTTTTTTCTTTCTTTCTGTCCTTCTTGCTCCATTTCTATTTATCCTGTTATTTTTCCTTTTTTAACCACCCCATATTTCAGGCATATTTATCTTCATGTTTATAAAAATGCTCCATGCTTCCTGAAAATCCCCCCTCTCATGGGAGATGTTTACAGCCCATTATATGACCACGTTCCCCCAGATTCCCCTATTCCTCTCCTTTCAATGTAGCACATTGTTCAGTGGCAGGTCTCAGCAAATAAACCTGTGCATGTGCTATTTGCCCTCTCTTTCAAATGAAGTCCACATTATGAATGTGAAGCCAGAGGATTCTGGATTGTCAGAAGAAAATAGGGACGGTGGATTCTATACCTGAATGAAGGTCAATGGAAGCAAGAAACCTTGAGGTATGTAAGATCAGTCAGCTTCCCAATTCCAAATGTCATTGAGCTTATTTATTATCTGCAAGAAGCTCTCCCATCTCTTCTGTCTTGTTACAAGTAACAGTGGCTTTTCTCATAATCTACAAATGCATCCAGGATCCCTTATGCTCCCCATGTCCTATAACTTCAGTAATTCACCAAATAATCTGCCAGAAAATCTCCTATCCAAATAGCCCTCAAGGTATTATACTGACACCACTTATAAGAAATGAAATGTTTGCTGTACAGTCTGAAACTGAAATAGAGCTTAAATTGAAGCACTCCATGCTTTAAAACCTTTCATTACTTAATCTACATGGAAAGGACACCAGATGTTGTTACTTTTTTTTTGTCAAAAGTATACTGCTTTTAATATTCTAGCTGAAATATACCAGAGGCAAGTACTCAGCTGGTATAAAATGTCACAAGTCTGCTGTGGTCAATGAAGCAATAGCAGTTTATCCCAAAGGAGGATCTGAAACAAAAGAGGATATTTAGTCTGAATTGATGGAAAAAATAAAGTCATAGTTTGCTTGTCTGCAAAATCAAAGCCCGAAAGGTGATGGTGTTCTCTGTATCTCCTTATCTCCATAATCTCTATAAACTTTGAATTTTATGTCATAATCTCTATATTCTTTAATTTACCAAATAATCTATTGTGAGTTTCCATCCAAGCAATCCTCCAGATAACATGGCACTAAAACAAAGATATACATTTAATTAAATGCCACTCTATGAAAATATAAATTATGTGGTAATGATCCAGAATCTAAGAGCTCATCCTGATCCAAANGATCTGTTACAGAAGAATGTGGAAGTCAGAGGCCCAAAAAATAAAACAAGAAGATTGCTTTTTACACAAGGAAGAGCTGCAAAAAATACAATCTTCGCAGGACTACTCCGTATTAACATTGCTTGCCAGCCCATATGTCACTTCCTTTAGAAGAGTAGCAGTAAAGAAGTCATGAAGTCTCTCTTCAGTCAAGGTACTTAGAGTCTCTTAATCCAGGCTAAGGGAAACACTTTTCAAAACTGACTCACAGGTGAAAGCAAAAAGTCAGCTTTTAACAGTCGTGTACAAAAGTCTCCTGGGGTCATTGTTTGCAATTTTCGAGGGTAGGATTATAATTCAAAATGATCTTTAAAAATTGGAGAAGTATCTTGGGGGAAATAGAACAAAATTTAACACAGGAGAAGAAAAACCCACATAATTTATTTGGCTGTAAAATCCATGGCTAGAGCAATGATGCATGTTCCTGGAAAGTAGAGGATTCCACATGTCGCCGAAACAACTAGTGTTGCAGGAATATGCCCGGGAGAAACATGGTAACCCACAGTTTTATAGCAAATGATCCATAGGGTAACCTATCATAAGCTGCAAAGGAGTCAACAGCATCACACTTGTGGAATATCACTTAGAGAAAAAAATTCAGTGTAAGCAGAAGTATTGCCTACAAGAGCACTCAACAGTGGCAAGGCTATAGCTGATATGTTGCCTCAGTTTTTGAGCTTCTCCTCTTTGAATGAGGAGAAGAACCAGTCAAAAAGCAGAACAGTTCTTTGAAGACAACACTGGATTAATTAGAATTGGTTTGAATTTGTTTTTCTCCAGAAAAAGAAAAGGATTAACTAAGGAGGGTTGCAATTATCTTCAACTATGCAACAGAAAAGGAAACTGCTCCCCTTGTCTGCGGTTGATTGCATGACAGGAAAACTACAGTGAGTAAGGTTCAGCTTGGACATTGGGAAATGTCAGGAAAGTGAAGTCTCAAAGGATCAATTGCTGGGCAGTGTTTAATAATGTAAACCTTGGCCAGGAATGGCAGGCAGAGTTTGTCTTGCCTGGGTGGTTCCACAGTGTCCCACCAAATTTGCAATTGGTGTGCTGAAAATAATTGGTCCTGAGACAGGCACAAATAATGTGTAAGAGGAACAGGGAGGACAGCATTTATTGGGCAAGATGTGTTACGCTTTCCTGTTTCACATCTTTTTCACAAACTCCAGCCAGTAGTGTTCTATATGATGTTAGGATGGCATTTTCTTTTGTCTCATTCTCTATTAGTCCCCTGTATTGATCATTCCTTCTCCCCATTCAAACTGTTGCTTTGGGGTTTTTGCAGGGTGGGGAAGTGAGGAGATTCTCACTTTCTCGTCCTGTTGGGACTTCCTGCATTTTAGTAGGATTACAAAGAGGTTCTAGAAAGTTGACTTGGGGATGCTGGCTTCTCTATAACCACTGTGAGAAAAAGGAAGTCTCCTTCAGCTGTGACAGCTGCAGAGACCATTAAGGTTGAGCAATGCAAAAGAAGGTCAAGGTTTTGGAGGTATAACATTTGCAAAGTATTGCCTTGGAAAACTGATGAGAAAATATTTCATTAATACATTTTGTTAAAGGTAGAAGAATAATCTCAAATATGAAGACAGCAAATACTGAAACATGAAAAGGGGATGTGAATCTTCATTAAAGTACAATTTTAAAAGGAACACAAATTTTATATGTTAATCAGTACTCCTGGAACTGTCTTTAACTAATCAGCAAATATTTTTTTGCATTTAATGGACTTAAAAGAGAAAAAAACCTGACATTTTCTAGTAAGAAATAGCACTGTTATTAGGATATTGGAAGGGGTTTTTTTCTTTTTCTTTCTTTCTTTTTTTTTTTTTGGATTGTAATCAGTGTAGAAAGTCCCTTTATATCAGTCAAAGTACTTTAGAGACTGAAAATTTCAGTCACAACTNCTCTCCTGTTTATAAGAGTCATCAGTAGTGAAGAATCTTCTGCCCCCTAAAATGAGCTGCTTCTCTGCTACATTAATCATACAGGCAGAGCCTGAATGCATGAGCTGAACCTGGTCTTTGGTTACTTAGGAAACTCCCTATAAGATTCCATCTTGCTCTTTAAGGGCTATCCAGCAGCAGGAGATTGAAAATGGAGAATCAAGCTCATGATCCAGGCCTGTGAAAGTATCCATGAAGATGGGTGACTGATAGGAATTTGCTTCTGCTGTGTGAGGGGGAAACCCTGGAAAAGTGGTGGGAGTTAGAGATGTTTGCTTCTTCCTAACTCCAACAGCTTCCACCTAAGAAGTGAATGTTTGTACTGCAGGATGTTCTCTCAGTGGTTCCCAGAGGAGGAACAACTCACCAAAGTGAGAATTGCATCTGGAACTATTTTGAGCAGTAGGTGTTTTCCTCTCTGATGCTGAAGTTTGGTGTGGTAGGAAAGAGACTTACAACTAAGAGGAGCAACTGGAACAGAAACCACTTTGGAAACTTCCTGCCAGGCATTTTTCTTGGTGCACAAGGAACAAAACAACATGACTCTTGCTGGTGTACATTTTTAAGGCTCTTTATGGTGAGAGTGCTTGACAGCTTCCCCTTGAGCTTCACAAATGAGTCTGAGAAGGCAGCAAAGTTCTGTCATCTGTCCTTAAAACCACAAGCCAGCAAGTGAGGTCTGTGCTGAGCCCTCAGACAGCGCTCACTCTCACTTCCTCTCACATCAGCCAGCTCTTCCAGATTTTGTACATTGCCTGGCGCTTTCTGCTGCTACTTCCCAGCTTTCTGCAAGCAAAGTTATTGCTTTGAACTACCACAGCTGGCCACAGATTGGTAAGCACCTGCACCTTACAACACCTGTGTTTATTATCTCCTGTGAAGGGTGTGTTGGCAGTTTTCATACTTGTACTGATCTTTCACTGCCTTGAAAATGTTATTTTACTTTCATGTGGTGCACTAAGAGCTTTAACTGAGAATATACAAACACATTAATTTTTATAGCAAGAGGCTTCCAGCTGCTACCCTCAGAGTAGTTGTCCCTCTATGGACAAACACCCCAAGGTTCAGCCCTGAGGGTTCCTGGAAGGGTCTTGGGGCTCAGTCCCCTGGCTCAAGGCCATGCAGTAAAAACTCATGTCTTGGGGAAGTCCATGAGACTTTTGCTGACAGCAGAGGTGATGTGGCAGCAGAAGGTTTCCTACATACACTTAAGGGATAATAGCATCTCTCCAGTTAACCTAGGCCACAGCCAGTGCCACTGCAGCTCTGCTGCTTCTGTTACACAGACCTGGGGCATGAAACCTGCAGTGGAGAGGAGCATCAGCTGCCTTCATGCTTATGTGGGATGGATGCTTTCAGGGGGCCAATATTACAGCCACAAACATGAAGATGCTTGTCTGATTTGTGAGGTGTGGTGTTGATACTGTACAACCTTATGGCAGCTTTTAAATTGTAAGCAACATGGACCAGCAGATAGTGGACCCTTTGCATCAATATTCTTGGTTGGCCTATTTGTTTTCCTACAAAATTTTGTGTAAACACACACATGAACTCACATGTATATATATGTAACATACATATATAAAATTTTATGTAAGATGCACATACAAGTGTAAGCAGAAATATATGTAGTGTCAAAGGCAGAGAATATTGTAGTGTGCTATAGCATAGACTATATGGAGGAAATCACTGAAGATATTTTGCTTCCTATGAGGATCACATCCCTTCCCACAGATAGTTATATAATCCTCCCATGGCAACTGCAGCACTTGCACAAGGAAATGTTAGGAAAATATGTATATTTAGCTGTTTCAGTGCAAAAGAGGTATATATATTCCAATATTCCAAGGGTATACCTCAACATCTAACTCTTTTAATACTCATGAAAGAGGCTGGAGCAGTTTCCCCTTGCTTGCAGCTCCCTGAACTTAGTTGGAAGCTTTTTACTGGATGGGCAGGAACACAACAGAGTTGAGAAATTTTGGGGCTAGTAAATTTTGCAGTCTGTATTTTAGCCACTGGGTGCCGCTACCAAATCACTTGTCATAACCAGTTTCTCCAAATACAAGATTGCAATTTTAACAGCATGCCTTGATTTACCTTAGCCTGTGACAGTAGGTTTTGTGGGGCTGCCTGTTATCTAAAGGTTCATACAATAACCCTTTTCTCTGCCAATGCTGCCAATGGGCTTCAAGCAGCTACAGTCAAGATATTTCCTCACAAAAGAATCATGGAACAGCTTTTTATTAAGGTGCACAAGTGAAAGGGGAGCAGGATTAATAACAAAAAGATCTAAAAGAAAACTTTAAGAAGTATTTCATAAAGATCAAATATTTATAGAGGGCTAAAATACCTGATTCTTATGATATGAGATGAATTTACTGAAATTAAACTATGCATTTCTGCTGTTACATAAACTCATAAAAACTATTAGTGAAACAAGATGATCGATTAATCCTATTCCAAATCGCTAACATGTCCTCCACCATCATTAGAAAAGTGTTGTTTCAGGTATGCTTTTAATCAATTGCAGATTTTTTCAAACTGATTCTTCACATTATTCTCACTATTTTAAGTGACTGTTGTTCTGTTTATAAATGCAATATGTCCTGAATATAAATGCAAAACTGTCACAGTAGTCTATTGATATATTTAGATCTGATAAAGTTTATTTGCAGTCCTCAGTGGTTATGAAAATGAGCATGAAAAGCACATATCTCAACATATTCAACTACTTACTAAAAACCCACCTGCATTTTGCAGTATCTTCAGATAAAAGAAGAAAATATGATGCTGTCATCTCTCCAACAACACCTGAACAGATGCCAGCTGAAAACCACTGACAAATCACTCACCTGGCTCTCCTCTGAGAGGCAATGACAAAAGGAAGGGAGGACATGGCAGAAGTTCTGTATTGGATGGCCAGAGAAGAGGGGAGTGGTGATAGCAGTAGCACAAAGGACAAGTGACAGGATGAAAAGCAGAGGGGTTTTGGAGATTGAGGGACAGGCATATAATATTACTAATTTTATGCAGTGAGCCTTACAAAACATTAGGAGCTACTAACCTACAATTCATGGTTCTGCAGGTGATAGAGACCACGTCCTCATCCTGGAAATCATAAATTTTTTCTTGGAAATCATAATCTCTTTTATGTTGCTGGCAGCTGGCCAAGTCAGATATAATTTCACTGATTCTCTGCCTGAAATCAATTCGTTATAGTGCAGCATGGTGAGGGCCTGACAAAATAACCTCAGAGAGCTGTTCTTGGTTGTGGAAAGAGAAATTTACCTCTATTCACAACCAGTTGCTTTCACTTGCCTGATATTAGCTCATGCAAGAATGACTTTCAGGCATGCACTTCAATGTTAAGACTTTGACAAGAATTTCACATTTTTCTCTTAGTTTTATATCACCTTGTTTCACTTCCCCTGTTTCACTCCTGGATTTAAGAAACTAAACATCCTGGATTTAAGAAACTAAAGAAAAAGAATTAAGAGTGACTTCATGTCATTTCTGTGCAAGGTACAGATCTGATGTTCCCACAGGAAAATGGTCTGCTCAATTCCCTAAATGTGAGCTCAGTAAAAATCCCCAGATCCTCATTAAATGGCTGGAATGTGTCAGACTGTAGAACTCAAAACACTGCTGAAATCGTTCAGAGAAAGCTCTAGCAGTCTCTTGCCTAATTTGTGTGTGAATATGCACATGTATATAGGCACAGTCCTTCTCCTGCCCTACTTCATGGAGGCTCAGCTGCTGGATTGCCTTTGGTTTTGGATCAGAGCAGTCCATGGTAGTTACCTCCTTTCAAAGGACATGAAGCACTTTGGTATCTGCTCCCCAATAGGACGAAAACACCCTCCAAAACACTAAAATTTTCTTCTTAACACATTCATGTTGCTTTGGCAAGTCCAATCACCATCTTAATTTTTTTTCCCTAGAGAGGTGCTATAATGAGGTTTTTTTGCATGAGCTATTTAGTCATAGGTTAACCAACACCATGTGAAGTCATTATTGCTGTCCCTGAACCTGTGTCCTGAGAGAGCAGATAGCCTCCTCCAGACCCCATATGTTGGGGCAAGCAGCAGCTTTTGAAGCTGTTATGGCTGCTCCAGGCCTCTGCATCCTCTTGCTTCTCCCTTGTGAGGACCTTGGTGCAGGGGACTGGTTCCACTGGCAGCTAGATAGGCACTGGGAGAGTACTGGCCATTAGTGAAAAGAAGAACAGGTACTCAGTTCCATTTTTAAGTGTAATGGATGTTGTGTTTTCCCAGACTGATAACCATGTCCTCTTTTTTAAAATAAAAATCTCTTTGCTTATGTCATTTCTCACCTGCCTGCTTGCAGCAGGTGTAGAAGCAGGCTGGATTGGTACCTTTAGCTTTTGCAGGTCTTAGGATGTGGGCTCTAGTTGCTAAGGCACTTGGCAGATGATTGACAATTGTATCCACAAAGGTGAGAAGGAACAATATTCATATAAAGAATTAAGCTAATGAAAAAAATGTGGGAGACAGAAGGATGGGGGATGAGGAAATTACACAGACCAACTGCCACAGGACCTGCCAGCACATAGCTGTAGTTAAACCATAGATACCTGTGCTAAACCAAGACAAGAATTGTTGTCCTTCAGAATTTTTCTGGTTAGAGCACTGGTCAAACACAACATGGCATTTTTTAGAAGATCTGACAGAAGCAAAAGTGCAAATGCATGGAAGGAGGCCTGACTCTGTCAGTTACTTTTTATTGATGCCCCATGCAGGCAAATTGGCAGGAACTGAAATGTAAGATTTCCTGAAAAAAAAAAAGCTGCATGGTTTTCTGTAGAGAAGACTGGAGAATAAAACAGTGAGAGATCTACTAAACTTCTCAGCAGGGGAAGAGCCTGCCCACCTTCAAATGCACAGCTGAACAAATAGTTTGCCTTCACTGTGATCCAAAGATACAGTTTCTGAGCCTCCTTTCCACTATTCTGAACATGTCACAACGACAGCAGGCTTCAGCTCTCTTCAACTCTTGCAAGAAATCAGTGCAGTTGCACCTTGGCTAAAGCTGGTTTGGATATTCCTGAAATGCATTGTCTGACTGAAATCATAGTCTGACTGCTTCTGGAGATATGTTCTGACTCAAAACCAACAAAAAGTGGAGTTTTGGGATAATCCCTATGCTTCAAACAGTCTCACTTACTCCATGTGGATGGTCCCAAAACTGGGGCCCAAAAGTAACTGCCATTGCAATTAGTGGCTTCAAGGGAACAAAGAAGGGGCTCTTTTTACTACAGTGAAACTGGTGAGATGATCTCTTTTCCAGACCTAAGCTCCCACTGGTCCAATAATAACCAATAACTGTGATTTCCATCACTTGCATCCTCTGGGAGACACTTATGTATCACTGATTCATATTGCAAGTTTCCTTGTTATGTGACTGCCATAAGCCTGGCAAATCAAAAAGTGCTGACAGCTTACTGAAGGAGGAGATACTGAGCAGAGACAGACAGGAATTTTTCAACAAAACAACATGTCAGCACCAAAGCATTTAAAGGAAACAATAGGAGTGCCAATGAAAGTTTAATGAAGAAGGTGTTTTGGAGAGAGGTACATCCTTGTAACACCATTGATGGGCAGGTACCCTCTGGGGAGGGATGTTACATGGCAAGCAGGAAACTACCACTCATTGAATCTCTGCCTGGGTGTCTCTCACTGTCCTGACCCTCAGGAGCTGCTGTCTGCAATAGAAAATGTAGGCATACTTTCTTCTAAGCTGATATGCCAGATGGGTCGTCCCTTACCAAATTAGAAGATGAAGTGTGTTGGCAGAAACTCCTTGGGAAGCAGGAAATGCCTGCACGATGCTTCCCACTCCCTTCCTAGCAGATCTCACTGCCTCAATGCTGCCTCAATCGGCAGCTCCCAGCTCCCACTGGCACCAGAACCCAAAGCTCCTTAGTTTCCTGAAATTACAGAAACAGAAATGTACAGCTGAGCCCTCCATTGCCACCATTTTATTTCAAGTGCTTCCAGGCCCTCTTTGATTACCTGCTACAAAGGCAGTGGTACATATGGAGGTTTACTTTGATACGATATAGTTGAATCCTTAAAAGTAAATTGTTATGATAACACCTAAAAGCAAAAACCACCACCTCTTAAAATACTCTTTTTATAAACAAGTTTCTAAATTATGAATTATTTGCAGGAAGTTTCTGCAATGAGATATTTCAGACCAAAATTCGCATTGGACAAAAAATTGGAGCTAAATTATAGGTAGCATTTTGGTCATGTGGCACTGGTGTTATAGTCATGCTTCCAGCTCAGAAGTGTTCACCTGATTCTCCAAAGGCACCATTGGAGAGGAACAGCCAGTCTATTCCCTTGTGGAAAGATCAACTTTCATGTATTAACTAAAGCACTCACAACAGGTGTAAACAACTTTCCATTAGATGTAAAGTTCCTGGTACATTAGACAACATCACACTTTAACCTTCCAAGATCTAATTTAATTCCTAGGATCAAGAGCTCATGTTACTAATACATTTTGCCAAAACCCTGGGATCATGTCCTACATATTGCAGTAATTCTTTCCAGAAGAATTTAAATTTGTAAATAATGAAGAGCTCGTACAACTCCTTCTGTTAGCAGCACTGCTGGGCCTTTTGCCAGTTTGTAAGCTGAAGAATTTTGGTGTTTAGTGCTCCCATCTGTTCAGAAGGCCTGAGGGTGAGTAGTTATCAAAAGCAATATGTGGGCTTTTTTATTCCATGTCTGAGATTTTATGACATACTTTTTCACAAAACAGGCCGCTGGGGAGAAGAGATTTCCCTCCACCCAAGTCCCTCTGCCTGGGGAACCTCTGAAGTCCCACATACTTGATTTTTGCCCAGTCTTGATCTAAACAGACCAAAATTCACACAAATATATAATAATTCTCATCTGATACCTCAGATAGAAATAGGACCAAGTGTTTCTCAGTTATGAAAGAATTAAAATCTCAGGCATGTATATACTCAGTGCAGAGGAATTCAATAAACACAGCTCTGTTTGAATGAGGGTTTTGAAGGCAGCCCTGCTGTCAAGGTATAAGGAATTTTTTGTTCCCCAAATAAACACTTCAAATGTGCCCTTCTGCTGCATCAAGATTTGGAAGGTGAGGGCTCCTCTCCCCACTGGGATGGCCAAGTGCACAGGGGGACATGGGGCTGCAGGCAACCTATCTGCTCCAGGGCACTGTCTGCGTGTGTGACTGAGCCTGTGAAATGGCATTCTCACTGAATGGGATGGGCATTCTCACTTCAACCCTACTGGCTTGAATGCACTCCAACAAAAAGGTTATTTTCCACAAGTAACCGTTTCATTAGAAGCCTCTCAGGACAGCTAAGGGCAGGTAGTTTGGCAGCTAGGAGCTCTCTGTATGCTGTGTCCAGTGAGCAGTTTGCTATCTGGCCTCTGTCACACAGTGAAGATGCCCCTTTCCTCTCCTGTAGGTGATCTCTGCCTGTTCCCTGGGGTCAAGCAAGCCAAAAGGGAGTGGAATTCACAGTGCATCTCCTGCAAGCTCTGTCTGTAGATTAATCACAAGACTAAGGGTTATCAACAACTTCTTCTGGCAAAACATGAGCTGACATAGATGTTGATGGCTCCAGGGATGGTGGAGCCATCCTGAAGAAAGCAGAGGTGGGAAATGGCAGTCTTTGTAGAATCCATTTCCTGATTCATCAAAACCAGTTACTGCACCCAATAAACTCCAGTGAGATGCCAGGGTACAGATGGAGTAATTCCTCCCTCTGCTTTCTATTTCTTCTGGAAGGTTTAACTTTACACGTTAGGAAACTGAACTCAAAAGTTGGACAAAACAAGGGGAGAACTCTGAGAGAACTTAGATTACAAATAGATTTTTAATTGTCACTTTAAGTCTACAGTTTATGGACACCAGCTTCTTTGGGGTTTGCCCTTGGCCTGCTTTAACCTAGAAGACTCACTGTCAAGATAATAAAGAGCAGGATCCTAAATGTTTACTGACATTCCTGCTCTGTTTGTTGTAAATGCTAAGTGTTGTAAGTGTTGTAAATGTTGATAGTTTTTGTTAGGTTCTTCCACTAGAAAACTGGTGGTTTCCTGTAGCTGTGTTTTAGCATAGCAGAATGCAGAAAAAAATCCAAACGAACTCTATTACTAAAATTAAAACCAGTACTAAGAAAACTCAGAATTCAAACAAGCTTCACTTTTGGAGAAGCCTGGCATGTCATGCACAAGGTGATAAAGAAGAAGTGCAAAATCACAAGCCTGAGAAGGACCTCCAAGGTACCTTTTTTTCACACCTTTTTATCTCCAAATCAACCAATTTCCATATTCGTTAAATATAATCTGCAAGTATAACTCCACTGTTAACTCAGAGTACCACATTTGAATGGTTCCACATAACTTAGCTTGCATTTATTTTGCAATATCATTACAATTATGAAGCCAATTTCATTCAATCCAGCAGAAGCCCATTGAACATTTTGAAAGTCAGGCCAGCTAGTCTCATTAAAAAAGCTCTCATCAGTTAAAAGTGTCAGAGCTGATTTTATTTTCTCTAGTCACAATGCATTCCAGTCCTAACAAACCCAGCACACAAGGAGGTTTATTACCATTTTGCTCAGTTAAGAAACAACAGGAGTCTTCCATGTCAGTGCAGATCATCTAAAACCCCTTCTGCTTTGTATTTGTTATCAGATTTTCTAATATACCACAGCTAATTAGGCCTTTGCCTTCCAGACCCCAGCTCTTCTACTGCTGCCTTTCAGTTTTACTTGTCTTATGTGCACGGAATTGAATAAGACTGCTTTTGTTAAATTTCCTGGCTTAAGAACAATTGTTTGGAAATTGATGAGAAGAACCTAAAACCAGTACCTGAGTGAGATTTAGGCACTCACTCTTTTTCAGGTAAATGAGAGGCCCACATTTGAAATATAGTTGAAATTCAAGGCCTTTAGGGCAGGAAATTGCACATTTAGGGTTTTATTCTCAAGCTGGTAGAAATCATTGTAACTGCAGCCATGCATCCGGCTGGAATAATGAGCAACACGGCAGCCGACCACACGAGAGGCTGCTGCTGTTCCCTGCTCCAAGGGCAGGGCTTGGCAAGGCTGGGGAGCCTGAACTCTGTCCATTCTGGCACCCTGGCAGTTTAAAGAAGCTCAGCAGTTGGCATCTCAGCAAAGGTGGGGTGCAGGAGAGGTCACCATGCCCTGGCAGGTTCTGCAGCCCCCGGAGCCCACTGAGGATGGCGGGGACAGCTCTTGTGTGATGTCTTTTTGGAAATGGTAATTTTGCCATCTGCTGTGGTTGTGGAGGGCAGGGTCCAAGAGATAAGGCACAGGCTTTGGCTCCTTGCCACTTGTCTTAGGTTGCAATACAGGATGTGACCAAAAGTATGTATTCTATCACCATCTGTTGAAACCAGGTGGGGCAGTGATCCTTATCTCTGTGGGAGATATTCTCTGCTAATGGGCCATCCGTTAAAACCAAGTGAAGCAGTCATCTTTATCTTTTCCACAACCCATCCTTCCTCCAGGAAGATACCGTCTGTTAATGGGCCATTGAGTCCCACTGCATGACTGATAAAATTACATCATCCCGTTAGGAGATGCTCCAGCCAGAGGGAGGAGCCAAGCCTTTCCTACCTAGATAAAAACTGAGATCTGGAACACCAAGGCAGCCCTTTTCCACTGGATTCCAGAGGAAAAACTGGACCTTTCCACATCATCACTGGACCTTCAGACGAAAACTGCACCCCTCTACAGGACCACTGCTTCAACTGAACCACATCTGTCATCCAGGAGGACTGCAGCCACCATTTAATGGGACTGCTACCAACACCCTGACTGATGGGGTGTCAGGTTGTGTTCTGACTCTGTCAGTGGTTTTGGGTTTGTTCCCTGTAATACTGTATTTCTATTTTAATTTTCCAAGCAAAGAACTCTTATTCCTATTCCCATATCTTTGCCTGAGAGCCCCTTAATTTCAAAATTATGATAATTTGGAGAGAGAGGGTTTACATTCTCCATTTCAAAAAAAGAGGCTTCTGCCTTTCTTAGCAGACACCTGTCTTTCAAACCAAGAGACCACTGCTGGGAAGGCTGGTAGGAAAGCAATCGGTTCAGCTCGCTGCTTAGCTGGTTTAACAGAGTCAGCTGTGGTGCTGCCAGCGGACTGCCCACGGGAGTGAACACACACAGCACTGGCACAGGGACGTGTCAAAAGACATTTTATTTGCTTGCTTGTTTTTGTGTTTGTTTTCAAAGGGAACCACCTTTCCCCCTTTCTCCACGGGGTCTCAGCATGGGCAGAAAGCACGTCTGTGAAGCAGCGTGCTGTGCCATGAAAGGCCTCACAGAAATGTCCATTCTGAGATTGCAGTGATTAGGGATGGGGGCACGGCGTGTCCTGTGGGAAGGGGAAGGTCTCTGGAAGTGCAGCTAAGCCAAGTGAAAGGGTCTCTTTCAGCAGCCAAGACAGCATATCAGTATTCACTGGAAATATTAATAGTTGTATAGTTTAGAAAGTTTGACTTCCTAGAAATTAATTGAACATTTCTTTTCTGAGTATGAGCACGGTACCCCCTCACAGAGGATTCAGTGGATGAATTTGTACTTTTGCATACTTTACAGCATGGTGCTTGCCATCTGTGACACTTGGATACACATTCTCTGGGAGACTTGTTGGCATTTTAAAAATAAAGGTTTTGGTGTGGTTTTTCCCATCTGAAGATGCACTACAGGAACTCCAATTTTATTTTGTTGGATAATAAATTAAATGCATATGATTTGTTTGTCTTTGGTGCCTAATATGTCAGCTTTAAACTTTACAGTTAACAGCTGCAAGGAGGCACGAAATCGGAGCTTTTATTTCCCATCCACTGTCCACACAGCTGCAAACTCAAGATCTGGGTTCTCTATTTTCAATTGTTTCTTCAAAATCTCGAGTTCTAGCCTGTTTCTTTCATCTTAACTGAATGCTGAGCCATGGTGGAGGATGCAAGGGGCACTGGGAGCTTCCACATAGAGTGGTTAAGGTCCCGGGAGTCACCCCCTCCAGAGATGTATCTACTAAGGTGAGTGTGGAGTACAGAAATCACATTTAAGTCAAAGTTTTATCTTCAAGGCTCTTGGAAGCTCCAGATTGAAACCCAAAGGCAACAAATCTTCTATGCAAGGTGCTACCATTTGCCACAAAATTTTGCTTTTAAAACCCCCTAAAGAATTCCACACACAGAAACGAGTTAGTGACATAATTTTAGAACAGATTTTTAAAGCAGCTATTACAGAGTCACAGGCAAATTGAAAATTACTAGTGATTTATTAGAAAACTAGAATAATGTCTTAAAACTGCATTCAGATTTTATCCTTCTATACCTTATCACATTTTGCAGCGGAAGAATCATGTTTCTCATTGTTTTACTAGGTATTTCCCTGAGCAGAAGATTCCAATGAGCTCCAATTACTTGAGCCTTAGTGACGACTGACATTCTGCACCTCATACTTCTGAGGGAAGCATTTCTTGTGGCTGGAATATTTAAACTTCCCTTCTACTGTGTATCTTCCTTTAATATCATGTAGTAGTTTTCAGAGGTCATAGCAAAAATACTATCTTAGGTTTCTCCTTTCCACCCAGACCCAAAAGATCACAAAACCTGTAGGAATGTAGTTAATTTAAGGATTCTTCAAATCTCTTTTGATATGGCTGAAACTGGCCAAAAATCACTGAGTAGGATGAGGAGGAAGACAAATGGATCTCTAGGCTCTGTAATCATGTCAGCAGCCACATATCTGTAGGAAATTCAACTAAAAATAGTTTTTCTGTAAGTTCTTTCTGTGGGACTGGCCTACCCAAGTCACAAGATATCCTCATTAAAGGACTACTCTAGGAAATGGGAAAACTGACTTAAAAGTTCTGTCAAAGGTCCAAAACACACTACATAACACCTGATTATTTTCTCCAGTGTAGTCATCCTGAGTATTGCTTGTCAGGGCTCAAAGTTTGGAAGATTAACTTTGAAATTGCCATATTATCTTCCACTCTGTTGTTCTGATAAAGTTTCCTTTCCCCTCCCTTTCTTCATGGCTAATGTCATGAAGAATGCCATGGCTGATCTATAAATTCTACTGGCTGTGTGAATGTCACATAGGTACACATGCCCTTACTAAAATATAAAATTCATACTAGAAAATTCTTGGTGTTAGGCTTCTATATCCAGCACAGCCAATAATAATTCACACTATATATATATGAGTAGATATGTAAATAATAATAATAATACAACCCCCCATATATGTGAACATAATTGTTAACTGTTCCTTTAAGGTGCCAGAAATGAGGCAGCCAGGGATTAGTTTAGGCAATGCTGTAGGCTGTGTGTAGGCAGTGAGAACCTAGAATATGAACTCGAGCTCAGCTTTGATGTAATCTCCACTGAAGTTAGGGGAGTTGCTCTGGATTTACACATTTATGAGAATGGAGCCTGGCACAGAGCCCTGTGGCTCAAGTTTTATCATACATACAAAATATCACCTAATTGTACTTGCTTCTACAAGATTAACCCTGATGGTGAGATTTCTGCACGTAAACAGCAGTGAAACACATTGAGTAATCCCCATGACTGATGTTTTTGAGCACGTGTTAGGCAGTGCTGTGGTGTCTGATTCCTTACCTACCAGAGGGCTGACAGTATCAGCACAAAGTCTGGTTTGCAATGTCTCCTGTGCAGTCAAATCAAGCCAAAATGAACCACTTCAAAGCAAGGGTGGATGGAAGGCAAAACTTTCTGATTCACTCTCCCCTGAAGGAGATGTAATACTGACATGTGTGTAGCTTTTGTCCTACCTTCCTTTCCCCACCTTTCCTTACTGATAAAATAACAAGCTTCTTGACACAGAGATAGGAATTTAGGTAAATACACAAGTTCAACAGCTCTCACTACTTGTTCCTCAAGTGACTGAGAAGACTCTTTGTAACACCACAGCTTCTTGCTGTGAACATGATCAAAGATTAGGTTGACACATGTGAAGATTTATGGCCAATGCAAGGATGGGTGGTTTTAATGGGAGGGTTAACTGTGATCTTATCCTGTGCTTGTTTGTTCCCAGTTAATTTTGCATGGAGACCCAGCTCCAGCTCTCTCAGAGCTCCTAGCTTTGTGAACTCAGAAATCACAGTTGAAAAAAAGAGAAGTCACATAAGACTCTGTCCTTAGGTTACCCATGTCTTGAAAGGCACAAATTTGGCATCTTTTACCTAGAAAACCCTAGAAAGCATGTGGCAGATGCAAGCAGGAGCATGTGAGCCTGTGATGAAAGCTGAGTTTATGACAAAAGCTCAGCATCAGGTGAGCTCCATAACAAGCTTGGTTAGAATTTGAAAGTCTAATTAAGCAGCAGCCAAACAAAGGACAAATAGCTTTGTGCTCATAGTGTTCTACTGAAAAAGAGTAAAGAATCCACCCCGCTCCTACCAAAATTAAAGACATATTTATAAACAGAATTGTTTCTAACAAGAAGACAAATATCATCCTTGTGTAACTGTCCTGAGGTCAATGGAGAACCCTGAGGGATTAATTAAAATCAGAAAATTCATGAAAGTCTTCTATGATGTGCCAGCTGGTCTTAAACAGGGAAGTATATTAATGGTTTCTCAACAAACATGTTGCAAGATTAGCTTCTTTTATTCAGCAGTTCTTGTGTTCAGAAACTGTCTCTTTTTTTTCTTTGCAGAAACAATATTCCCCAGTACTGCTGGAAAAAGAAAAAAACCAAACTAATACTCTTTGGATGGATTTGAAATCTTCAGTTTGTGAAGGCATTGTTCTGGAAGTTGTGGAATCTATTTTGTTTTTCTGTAATTTGCAGAAAAATTCTTGCTGTACGTAGAAAATGATAAGGACTTTTGAAGTTGTTAATTTAAAAATTCCTTGTTTTGGTGAACTGTGTCTTGTCAAAAAAGTAGAATAAAAATGTCATAGTCACAATCCACTCAGTCTTTTGAGCCAGATTTTCAATACAAGAGTTAATGTTTATACATCTAAAATTATTTTGAAAAATGTTTTGAAGTTTCAATAGGAATTGCAGTGTTTCTTTAAAAAATTCTCTCCAACAAAATTATTTTTACAGTTTCTATTACTTTAAATGCGTAACATCTACAGAAATCCACTAAAATAAATCACATAAAGAAATTTAGTCATTAGGAATATTCTTACAGCTTCTCATATTGATTTAGCAGCTTGAAGAAATAGCTCATTATACATTTATTGTATATCAATAATCCTATTCCATATGTAATTTTCCTTCCATTTTTATTTTTTAAAGAAATCAGTTTTACTTATTAGGCCCTCCTAGTTCCTTGAATTTCCAACAAAAAATGGTTTATTAAAAAAAAAAAGAACCTATTTCCATTTCAATGTGTTATAGTAACTTGCTATTTATTTTAAAACTGTGTGACCAGTACTGTATTAATATTTTCTAATAACCTCTCCTTCCTAAATCTCAGATTATTTCTAACACAAGTTGAATTTGAACATAAAATAGAGTAAAGCTGTGTGTGCAGGAGCAAAAGGGCAGAACACAAGCAACAGTATAGAGAAACAAAAGCAGCAATAGTAGAGCCAAGATTTTACTTCTCTGAAAACTGAAAACTTCCACTTATTTTTCTATCTCTGCTCTCTATCTTTTTGGAAGGCATGAGGACATCTTCAGGAAAGACAATTATGGGAAGACATGCTCTTGTTGTGTGAAACACCATTGTAATATACAGCTGAGAGATTATACAGATTGCAAAAGTGGGAACACCCCACCGTACATTTGTAGACCTATTTTGTGCACAACAAAAAAATCTCTACAGAAACATTACATCCCACAGCACAGTTCCTGGAAGTTTAAGAATTGGCTGCAACTATCAGAACTATACTAAGAACTATAACTAGTTTGTTACATAAAATCATAGTGACTTATTACTAGCAATTAATTTTAAACTGTAAGAAGCTCTGTTTTAGGAGTGTCTTGATTGGACATTCAGTGGCTTATTTGTACAGTCAGAAAGCAAGCTTCTGAGCTTCAACCAAATCCAGAACCAGCTAAACTACATTAGTATTTAAGGTCTTACTTCTCAAAGCTGCACATTTTACACAAGAAATATTTTCAATTAGTTAGTGGCTCCATTTCTACTGGCTCTGTGCAAACAGTAGCCCATTTTTCTCCAGGCCGGTCCCATCACATTCTTGCAATAGCAGAATATGATAGACAGCAGCCAAAAACAACCTTGATCCAATTGCCATGGATGTTCAATGGGAATCTTTTATGCCACCAGTTCTGCTTGGACTTGTTTGATCAGTAGCAAAAGGATTTTCATGATCATTTCATCTTGGCATAACTCTATCTTTTCCAGTACCTGTCCACAACTGCAACAAAAAATCTGTAAATGTGGGGTCACTTGAACAAATGCCCAGGGGGAGACATGGAAGGCAACATTAGGCAATCCTCCTCACCTTCTGGAGCATGTCTTGAGGTTTCTCAGGCCTTAACCTCTCTCCCCTTCTCTTTCGTCTCCTTGTTCCTTACCTTTCCCATATTAACTATCCAGGTCAGATCCTCTGGTTCCATTGCTTCCACAGGCCCACACCACATAACAAAAAATTGCAAGCAGGAAAAGAAGAATACAAAGTGAGGCCAGACCTCGCTCTTCACCTCTCCATACTTTGGAGCCAGACACGGTGCAGGACAGACCAGGTCAAGATGTCAACAGCCCTCTCCTCCTTATAAACCCTCAAGCTGCAAATCTGAACATGGAGATACACATGAAAGGATTTATGTGAGTCCATAAATCCAAAACAACTGTTGAAAGTTATGTATCTAGTACAACAACTTCTTCATCAGCAGGACAGCACCAGTGAACCTTAATGATGAGTCTGAACTTCTGTTGCCCTCAGCATACTTTCAAACTTCCATTTCCATTGATCTAACTCTTAATTTCTCCTTTCTAATAGACACTGTCTCTGTATCTCTGTCTTGAATTTCGGGGCTAGTTGCAGGCCCTTTTACCTATTTCACCAATGTTTACCTTGTGTTCATTTAAGGGATACACAATAAGCAAGAAACAAGGGCTTTCTTGCATCCACTTTCCCCCCACCCCCAATCACTCAGTAAATTATATGGTAATTTTTTATTGGAAGTTACCTCAAAGTTTCCTAATTTTGTAGGATGATCTGAAGAACAATTCAATTACAACATATAAATGCCTTGGAAGTATTCAGCTGGAACCTATAACTACAGATGATTCCTGAGTTGTTGGCAGCTAAAATGTAGCTCACATTTGTACATGGCAGATTTTATGAAAATAATAATCTTTTTGGAGATAGATATCCCAGAACACATGATGCGAAGAGATAATAAAAATGATTGTGTAAGAATGATTCAGAGAAGCATTATTTATATGAAGTGTCTGTACATTCAAAAAAACTCCCCAAATTAAACAGAATACTCTTGTGCTGACATTTTACAATCAGTTAATACATGACAAGTGTATTTTTTAAATTTTAGAAGGATGCATAAATTTTACTAGCACAAGCATATCTTTCTGCCCTCTTCCTCTTAACTCCCTAGCTTTCTTATTGTATAGGTAGATAGGTATACACAATTTTTCTGTACCTGAAATTGGTGCGTATAATATTTAAAAGACAAGTATTTTTAACAGAAGCAGCACAAGTAGGAAATAGAAGTTTTAACAAAACCTCTCGAGAGTTATGACAAGCAGTGGACATTGAAATCACTGCAAATAACAACATAGGATGTTTTGGTGATCAGGTAAAGATGAACTAAATGCTTCTACAATTTCTGTCGAATATAATTGCAGTAACCTAGAAAGCATGAGTGCTGCAACTTTCATTAAAGGCAACTGTTACCCTTCCCACCATCAACCTCTTAAATCTTTGTAAAGAGCAGCAGACATTTCGGTAAAGTCAGAAATAACTATGATTTTGTAAAGTATTGCTGTTTCATGCATATATCCATTTTCAGCAGTTAAAGACACTATCAACAGTCCTTTTTTCTACTTACTGCCTCTGATTTACTGGCTGACTTTGTTATTTCCTTTGTGCAGTTTATAGGACATAATTATCTAAAACGGAAAGGAGAGAACTTCTAATGGACATTTTTCTGCAGACAGTTTCTGCTTTATATTTATTTAGTTCACCAGCCTCTCACATCGAGGAAGATGTACTAGTTTGCAGAGGGAATACAAATGGCAGAACTGGTGATGAAAATAAGCAATAAATAGTGAAAGATATATTACCAAATCATTCATTATTTCAGCCGTGTAGTTTCTGCACTATAAAATCAAAACAGAAATTAAGCCATCACTTGCAAAATGCATCAAAGGTCCTTGTGACTGTAGGGACCCAGCACAAGATTTATACTCCTTTTAAAGCAAACAGTCTCTTTGAGAAACGGTAAATCAACCATCCAGCTGCAAAAAAGAGTGCTTTGTTTCATTTTCAGGTTATTTAACCCCATTTTCAAGATGCCTCCATCAATTTCAAAATGAAAATAATTTTGAAATTAGAAGTCCAGACATGCTTTGTTGAAAATGTTTAAACTAGGCTACCACCACTTCCAAAATTAGAATTTTCTTTGCTGTTTATGTCACATGCATAGAAGATACCATGCTGTACAAAGCCCAATCTGCAAATTGACTGAATCTCATTTACATATTGCACAGGCCCATCTTACAATTCAAGTGCATGTTATTTCCCGACACTTAATTAGAAAGGATGTGTGTCTGAACATGAGTTACTGCATCTTCATTCTTCTCTTGATGAGGCAGTTCAGTAGCAACATTGAAAGCAGAGCAAAGTGAATGAAAGGAAATTTGTCCCAGATTTTTGTTTGGAAGATGAGCACCAGAGAGCAGCAGTTCCCAGGAGTTGAAGAGCTGTCAGCCAGCAGACCAGCTTCCACTGTACTCAGTATTTGTGGACAAAACAAAGCTGCAACTTGTGCTAAAAAAAGCTGCTATTTGTGTTCTTCTAACAAGCTCTTTTACTTTAAATATTAGATTTTGTGTTATTAAAAATGACTGTGATTATTTTAGAGAATAACATTTTTTATGCGTGGTAGACCCAGCTCATCACACCTTTTCCCCTATTCCTATTTCAGGGATTTCTATGTCTGTGAATTTTCGAAGTTTGAAAGGGAAAGTGCTAATCCATACACTAGATATGGTGCAAGAGAATCCCACAGTGCCTGATGAGTGTGCCTAGCATTTAGCTTTCAGTGCCATTAGAACTTCACAGCTCAGGCTTATGCTATTCCTACTGATGACAGTTCCCACTTAAATAGGTGCTAAGCA
>VZTT01020254.1:14527-37805 GCA_013400855.1 Buphagus erythrorhynchus | reverse complement strand
TTGGCAGATACCTGTCTTCAAACCGAGACACACTGCTTTCAAATGAACATCTCGTTTGTACGATTAACAACATAGGTGAACAGTTTAATGGGATAAGGGAATTATTCACCCTGAACTTAACAGGAAAAAAGAATAAAATCATTCCAAAGACACATGAAGGAGAGTTTTCTGTTAGTGGGCGAGGCTTGCATGAACTAATGACAACGCCTGGAACCTCATTATCTGAAAATG
The DNA here is from genome assembly GCA_013400855.1 of Buphagus erythrorhynchus. NCBI lineage: Eukaryota > Metazoa > Chordata > Aves > Passeriformes > Sturnidae > Buphagus > Buphagus erythrorhynchus. Next base: position 37,574 of record VZTT01020254.1, on the reverse strand, counting down.
CTCATTTGTAGCTTCCCCATAATTTTTCTTAGGCAAAATTGTGCCAACTTAACAGTACTTTTCTCCTCCTTAATACTAGAGTATGCCACCAAGACCTCTGTGGGGCTCTATCCCAGTTACTGTCCTGGAGATGAAGACAAAACAGAAGCGTTAGCTCATGGCAAAAACAGTGCCAATCTGCTTTGGCTAAAGACATCCTTTTGTAACAAACGAATGTTTCAATTTTATGGTACCATTTCTAAAACTACTTATGTGATCTTTGGAAACTTATAATTGCAGCATACTTAACTATCTAGGTGCATTGTTGACAGTTACATTAGTGTGGTAGCATGGAAGAAATTGTTGGTTAATTGCTCAAGAATTTTTTCAGAAGCACAGGCATATTTTGCAGCTATTGTTGAGCCCCATTCTCCTAGACTGTTGCCTTAGCAATTAACCCAATTAAGTGAATTTAAACTTAGGTCATGCAGGTTTATGACTGCTAACAGTAATTTTTGTGACAGTGGAAAAGGCACCTGCTGCTATGCACCTGTATTGTCCTGAGTTTCCATGGGATTTAGTTTGTATTGAATTTTTTTCCCAAAACAAGGATGACAACTTTCTAAATCAAAAGGATCACCACCTGTAGCTCTCTAGGAGCCACACATTTCCAGGATAGTAAGCAGAAAGAATCACAGACCATGAAATAAATTACTGAATTAGAGAACTGAGGGAAAGAGGGGAGGGGGCAGTAGGGGCATGGAGGGAAGAACAAAAAATCAAAGTGGGATTAAATGACTAAGAGCAACGCTATTTTATCCACAAACAAATCTCTGGACCAGCATGTGGTCAGTGAATTACACTCCACCTGAGCTGGAGAATGTTAAGGATGTTTGATGCTGTCTCTCAGACTGGGCTGAAAATAGAGATGTGGTCCACACAGACCAGATGACGGCCATTCCTTTTTCCTCATAGCTGGGGATGTGCCATTTTGCCTTCATTACAAATGCAGAGTGTATGCTTGGCCAACAAACACATTGAATCTAAATACTGAAAGTGACATGATCAGTATCGTTAGAGCTACTATGCTCCCCTGTTTGTCCTCAGATACAGTCTCTTAAATCAACTATCACATCTTTTTCTCATGAGGGACTACTCTTGAAGTGTTTCCTGGTATGCACTGCAGTTCCCCTGGTATTGGAACTCTATTACTCATCTCAATTTGTCAACATGACTATGCGATATAGATTTGAGTTTGTCGCATGCTTTGATACCACATTCCATTATTTGCCATGAGCCTGTAAACCACTTCAGCAGTGTCACTGAGAAATTTAAAGAGGTGTTTAAGTCAGAAGGACAACTCAGAAACTTTCTTTTTTAAAACCACTTCTTCCTCTTGAATCAGAAAACAAGTTCTCCTATGCACAGGAAGATCCGCCTTGGGAAAGATTAACTGCTAGTGTCATCTGCCAAACCACAGTGAGCCACAACAACTTTCTTCAGCTTCAGAATTAAACTCCCAAAGAAAAATGTGATTAGCAGGTTGTTGGCACAGATGAATCCACGCTCACCCAGGCTCAGGCATTTTGTCTGGAAACAGAGAAAATATTTCTCTGTCTCAGCCATTAACTTGAAGCAATCACAGATGGCACATTATATTACATATGCATTTATAAGCCAACAAACCCAAAGAAAACGCCTTCTGTAGAATAATATAGAGCCTAGTTACCAATGAAAGTTTTCCAGAGTGAAAGAAGAGAAAATTAAATATATTGTTCCAAGGGATGGGAAAAAAATAGTGGCAAAACCAGATTTTAAAGACCTTCATGAAGTCACATCTGGCCAATGCATGCAATACTTGGAATTTTTAAAGATTTGGTATGTTCTTCAAGTTAATCTGTATTACACAGCTGTGTCTATTCTAGAAATTAAAGATGCTCTGAACCATACTACCTCACATAGACCATAGCCCATATCCACATACTGTAACCTTATATGACGGAGCCAAGCAGACACAAAGTCTCCTGGGAAATCGTTTGGGACCGTATCAACTCCTGAACTGTGCTCGGGATTGTTTCTGCATGTCCCAGCAAGAAACCCTTCTAACGAGTTAGCAGGACAAACAGCTGAACATAGCTCTCTTGATTAGTATAGTACAGTTACAAGGCAAGTGTTCCTAAGATTATTTCCAGCAAGAGGTTTGAAGACTGAGTATTCCTGCACATTTATATATTAGGCAGAACCAGTACTCCAAAAATCCTGCAGTTAACAGTCTGTGATTCCAACTGAGCACTGGTAGCACCTCGAGTCTAGATGTCTAGATAGTATTTGTGAAACTTACTTTTTCTTCCATTAAAAAATTCATATTTTTCTTTGGTCTCAGACTTTTGTCTAGTCTCATTGGTAATATTCAAATGCTCATCTTTTTGTGTTCATTAGAGGAGCTGAACACATGATTTCAGATTAGCAGCAAGTCTAACCACACAGAATTTAAGATGTTCCTTACATATAAAGCCCATTAAAATTTTGAACGTTATCTCAATGTGGACTCAGCATACAGTCACTGACTCACTTTGGCATCCACCTTCCCTCAGTAGTCACCACACCTGAAAATGGAGATGCTCTGCCTGACAGTGCTGAGATTGCCTTAAAGTTATACAGCATCAGGAAACAATAAGGATGCCATTTTCATACAACATGCACACATGAATACACACATATGAGTGGCAACATGAATTCATAGCTCATATGAAAAAGCAGCTAACATTTGAATTACTAACTACAATGTCATTACAAATAATGCACGTTGTCAACAAAGAACTATGTATTATACATACCTACTATGTACTATGGATATGAACTATAGTTCATATCCAGATGTACAGAGATATCTATAGATATATCTACACATCTGGACCCCCACACTGAAGTCATTGTGCTCTGTATACACTCCATTACCACACGTATTGTTCTCAAGATAAAAAAGGTTGTTGTCTGACCCAGACTACCTTCTCTGTAGACATTAACTTCCATCCACAGTCACATCTTTAAAAGAGAATAAAATTTTAATTACAAAATGTCACTTCAAATACAACAGACAGTCTTTTTTGTCTTTCCACAGTAAAACCCAAAAAGAGAATAAATATTAGAATAAGTATAATACGACTTGAGATATGTTTTCAGTTACCAGCAAAGCAAAATATGATTCTTGATATGATTCTTGAAGTATTTTCTTTCAGCCTTAACTCAATTTATGCACTAAACCACAAAGATTCACTCACTAGGCTCTTGTTGGAGAGGGGTGCATAGGCCAAGAGCTGGCATGGCCAATGGAAACACTGCAATCTTCAGTGTAAATCCAGACAGCACTTAAATAAATAAATTCAATTATAAAGCAAAACTTAGATATGACAGATAAGAACAGAGGTGATATTTTTACGCATTTTTTTTCTTTCAGGATAAGAGTACCTTTACTGTTGAAGAGTACCTTTACTGTTGAAGAGTACCTTTGCTGTTGAATGAAGTGAAAATTCCTCCACCAGAACGAAATAAATATATATTGTTAAAACCTTGTTCCACTCAGAAATTGAGGAGACTAAAATTATCTTTAAAGGTTACATTTCATGTTAGTGACAACACAGAAATGAAGACATTTACAAGATCAGTAATTATGCTGCTAGTGGTCATGAAGTTATACAACATTTTAAAAAAATTAAATTTGGTGTCATACTTACTTTTATTAAAGATAAACCAGTTGATATTAAGTCAAGTTTAACATGATTTTTTTAAAAAAAGTTTAATTTTCTCTTGGATAGAAGAATTTGACAATGCAACATTGCACGGTGACTCATCTACCAGACCGGAATGCACTGGAATAATCTGCCTCCAGTAATAACAAGCAGCATATTGAGGCACTTATGATTAATATGACTGTAACTCCTGTCTTACAGATCCTCTGGAATATTCTTGAGAAATCTTTTTTACAAGAAACACCACAGGGGCAATGACAGGGAAAAAAGTAGTGATATCCCCTGAATATTAGTACAGTATTTGAAGCATTGTTTATATTAAATTAAACTACAAAATGCACCTTATGAAACAACAACAGAAAAACAACATTGCCTACTAAATTCATGAACAGTCAGCAAGACTGAAATCAAACCATTTATTTAAATAGATGCTATTTTTCTGCTTTAAAGGTTTGGCCTGAATCTAAGCTATAATAGTGCTGAAAGCACTAATGGTTAGAGAATCAATGTTTCTCCTAAATGCTAAGGCAGAGAAGTTGCAGAACATTTACATGTAGCTGAGATATTAATCCATATAATCATGCAGTTCTCTGTTTCCATGGCAACCATTGGAGAAGAGTTTTCACCCTGAAGGAATTTTTCTTTCGTGCTACTAATGGAAAGCTGCCATTGGAACTGTGTTGGCTATCTGTTGCTCACAGCACAGGAAATTCAAGGATCGGTATAACTACATTCTAACCTTGAGAGAGGCTGAGCCCACTGAGACCAGAAGGGGAAAGTCAGGCAAATCCACATGGCCTGGAGATCTAACTTTGCATCCCCTTTCACTCAATTTCCCCCCAAACCCCCACAACTGGAAATAGGTGCACGCAAGTTAAGATTCATTTCACTTGAACAAGGCCATCATAATGAAAGGGAAACAAATTTGAAAGAATAGAAGCAATTCCACACAAGAAACACTTGGCATCATGTACAAGCAGAGTCCAGCCCCTCCTCCAGATGCAGTTTGTGTTGCTCTGGCAGCCTGGCCACCCACCCCATGGGGGCTCCTGGCCACCCTGCTCAGATGCCTCTTCCCTTGCAGTCCAGCCAGCCAACTGCATACAGATGGAACGGCTGGAAGGAGCCAAAGAATAATGTTTATATATCACCACTCAGGAATGAACCAAATAGCACACTGTTCTCACACAGAGTATTAAAAAAAAAACAAAACACAACCATTTTTTGTAAGGACATGCTTTATGGTGCATTTGAAGGAGTTGAGACTTCCACAAATATTAAAGAACTGTACTTTGAAGATGAAAAACTGTCATTTAATGTTAGATTAAAGCAGCTTCCCAGGAATATGCCCTATGCTCTACTATAGCAAAATGTAGATCCCACATGCATCTTCCTCAAGAGCAAAGTCCCTGGAGTGCCCTCTTCTGAAACATCTCCCAGATTTCATCTCATCTCTTGAAAGCTTTCTCATACCCTCCCATAGACTGAATTACCAGCAGGGTAAGAGGTAGGTCCAAGCTATTTACTGATGCCCTACAGCAGATCAAAAAAGACAGGCTGAATCTCAGGTTAAAAGTTTCCTGAAGAAAACATTAAAAAACTGATTCATCAAATAGTTTACAAGAAAGGCCAGAAAACAGGGCTACATATTAAAGCCAATTGTGATAGGTGTCTGTGGCAGAACAGCATTTAACAAACCATTGCAGAGTCTGCACTCTTCCACTTTTTTGAGGCAGATCAACAGCTTACATTATGAAACAGCAATCATATAACTACAAATCATAAATACTCTCAGTCTGAAGAGGAAATGAAAATGTCACTAACATGAGATTTTACCCCATAATCCAATTTTTTTTTAAAGCAAATTATATTAAGGGATCATTTTCTCCAACTATTCAAAACAGCAGGTCAGCTCAAAGCAAAGCATGCTATCATACTGACATGCTCAGTTTTATTAGGAAGCATGTGTATTTTGAACTCTTGCCATTTATATGTGATAAAAATACCAAATTTCTGTCCATTCGTCTGCTGTAACCAGTACACTAATACTGCAATATGTGAATTCTAGTAACTGAAATAACTTCTAGCTTAAAAGTATGACAAAATAATACTTTCATAACAAGCATAAAGTGGTAACTCAGATATACATATCCAAAAAATGTAAACAAAGAAAATCAACAAGAATACAAAACATTGCTTCCCCACTGTCTTATGGTTCAGAACACAGAAGTCTTCTGTGTTTGCTTGCTACCTATGCTGGAATATAGGATAAGACCTACGCAGAAGTCTTTTTTAAAACAAACAAACAAACACACCACAAAAAATAAGAAAAAAATAAAAAAAAACCCCAGTGAGACAAAAACAAGCAAACAAATCTCCAAAACAACAACAACAAAAAAACTCTACACAACATCCTCCCACAAAAACCAAACGCAATTATTTTTTTTTCCAACTCAAACAAGCTTCTATTACTGTCTTTTAATTCTAAGCTCACTTTGGATGCTTAGACAGAAAATTACCTGGTTGAAGTTAGTTTATGTGGTGGGTTGACCCTGTCCTCTCCTCAGCTGGACAAAGATGAGAAAATAGAATGCAAGGCTCATGGAAAAAGGTCAGAGAGCAATCATTCACCAATTACTATCATAGGAAACACACACTCAGCTTAGGGGAATCAGCTTAATTTATTACCAGTCAAATCAGAGATGGGTAATGAAGAGTTGCTGATGGGCTTGGCCGTGGCCAGTGGCGGGTCTGTCTTGGAGCCAGCTGGCACTGACTGTTAGACACAGAGGAAGTTTCTGGTACCTTCTCACAGAAACCACCCCTGTGGCCCACCACTACTAAAACCTGGCCATGTAAACCCAGTATATATTAGTAAATTCTCTCATTGCTCAATGAAAATATAATTTGTTGAAAATAGATCTGTTTATTTATCTGACTGCTACCTGCATGAGCAGGTGGAGAATGCCTAATAAAAATACTTAAAAGTTCTAAATTATAATAACTGGAAGACTTAAATTTTGCAGTCATTAATAATATACATTCACATTTATCTAAAATGAAAAAGTGTATGATTACTATCTTTTGTACACACAAAAATTTAGTATGTGAAAGCCTATTTGTCAAATACTCCTCTGATCATCATTTTCTTGCACTTTTGTCTTCCCAAATTAAAGAGAAACATTAAACTATCACTACGACAAAGATGGGAATAACTCATTATAAAATATTTTTTAGTCGGCTAGTTCTTATTCATGTTTTCCTAGACAATTTTATGTACTTCTTGCTAAATTCGCCAGGAACTCACAAACACAGTCTGCAAACAGAATTTAGTTTCTCAGTTCTCATTAGGACAGAAATATATTTCTAGAGAGCTGAAACAACAAACTTATTACCTTTCCATTATTAAAAAAACAAAGGTTGAATACATTTCCACATGTTCCACACAAATAATCAAAAGGAATGTAAAATTTAAGTAAAATATTTTAATAACTGTACAATGTATCTGTTTTGATTCAATGGGACATGTTTTGTGCCTCAGGACTTCTAGACTGCTGGTCGTTCAGATGGCTCACTCACATTTATTTGTAGCAACAAATAAACAACAAATCTCTTCCAGGGGATAATTTCAGCAGTCTGGGGATGTTTTTTCTCTTTTGTAAGAGATCTGTAGATGAAGTCTCTTAAGCTGTAAGAAGTTATAAAAAGTGACAGTTTTTTAAAGTGATTTCTAACGTATTTGTCCTAAATTTTACCAAGTCATTAAAAAGGTGATCTCTATTAAAAAGCAAATTCTTCACTGACAAACTGAAATCAATTTCACATCTAGATAGTGGGAGAAAAAGTCAAAGGCAACCCTCGCTTCTATTTGACTTGGAATTCAAGTTGAAACATCATCATCATCTCTTTTCTCATTAAATCCAATCATGCAAATACTTAATCAGTGACCTGTCAAAATCCTCCTCATGACAGTATCAGTATCAACAAATGATGCCCTGAGGTTTCAATATGCATTGATTTTTCTATTACTCCACTTAGTGATAAACCTAAAACCAGAACATAAACCATGACCTACTTCTTCCATTTTACAGATTTCATTTACTGCCTCTAGTGATAACCAGAAGATTGCTCTCCAGGGGCTACATCAGCATCTGAATCCGAGAGGGAAAACAAACATAATCCCATACTCTTAACAGTCAAAGCTGAAATGCAGTCCCTGAGAAAAGAACATCCTTGCACATACTGTACAGGACAACCATCTGTCTGAATATGTCGACAAAGAATATTTTTGTCTGAACAGCTACCAAAATCTCCAAACAGAACATAAAACTTGCCCAAAATTAAACATAATAAGCATTCTAAAACTACCATGATGCAAAGAAACCCACCCCAAAACAAAACAAAAAAACCCCTGCAGCATTACTTATGAATTTAAGCTGAAATAGATCTTCCTGTCATCAGGCAATGAAATTCAGCATATTTCCTCCTCCTTTGCATCTATGATAATTATTCATACTTTATTCTATTATTTGCTGTGCTTGCACCTTTTGATAGTTTTTAGTACTGAGGGAAAAAAAGGGAAAAAAATGGTCTAAAATACGGGACAACAACAAAAACAGCATGCTCACAATCCTCCATGCAAACATCTACAAGGGCATAACTTGGTATATCACTCATATAAGGACCAGAAACCCGTACCAAATGGGTTCACAGGAGATAAAACACTGTGCCTTGAAAGATAAGAAATACAAGCACTGTCTTTAGGGGATTATGTGGTCAGACTCTTCATGTCTGTGAGCTAAACTAAGCTAGAGAGGCAGCTGAAAAGAGATAAATGACACTGGCATATAGTTTAAGGGAACTTGCTATTAAAGGACCATCGAGATTTGCACTGTTCAGACAGTACTTGTGGGATCAGTGTGTTCTTCCTGAAGTATTCAAATACCTATTCAAAACATGTCCATATTAACAGTGGTGACAAATTCAAATTGTTTAGTTACATTTACATAATCACACCAAAGAAAAATTTAAAAAAAAAAATTAAAAAAAAAAATTAAAAAAAAATGTAAGCATTACGTCCCTGAGATAATACAGCTTTTATTTAATTTTCATTAAATCTAATTGTATAATTTACTTGCAGGTTCTTAAAAAACTAATGCTAGATTCAGAGATATTAATATGGCATTTAAAAATACAGTTTAGTGATTCCGACAGAACCTGAACTAGATTTTTTTAAGAATTAATGGGATTCCCACTTCACTGTAGAGTTATGAAGTATGGAATGACTCCAGAATTACTGAGCTATTCATCATATTAAATTGACAACCCCATATAGTGAAACCATCAAGTGAACACTCTGCAGCCAATATGCTCAAAGGGACATATCAGATCCAAATTAAGTACTCAGGTAATTCAAAATCTAGAAATTAAATTAAAACATCATACTATGTTTCAGTCCATATAGAAGGATATATTAAATACTAAGTACCCAAGAACACCAAAAAGCACACTTCTTAACGTACTTCTCATACAATGGTAAATCCAACTAGCTTGCTATCTCCTCCCAACACTCACAAGAAATTCAATTTTTTTCAGAGATGTAAAGCAGAATCTAAATTTATCTGCATTCTGAAGTGTTAGAGATGCTTTTACAACTCATCAGTAATGAAATGTATTAGATCATAAGCAGTATTTCTAAAATTCTTCTTCAAATATAGTAATTCCATTTGAAGCCAAATAAACATATGAAAAAGAGCTAGTGAAATGGCTTTTGCACACTGATAAACAATTTCATCCTGGGTCTATATATCTATCCATGGAAACTGATAGAGTACGACATGGGAAAACTCAAAGATCATCTGATGGTGATGGTGATCATAGTGATGATCATCACTACAAGTTCTGTATAATGTCAACAGTGCTTGAAAGAATCTACACTAGATACCTAGAATGACCTCCTAGCAACTAAGACAGTGGGTTATAAAGGAACTGTCTTAGGAGAGGGTTTGGATATTGTTCAGGCATATAGAAATGCAATATATGGCGATAATTTTATGTAGTAAAATTAGTTGATAGAGCAATATTGAATAGCATTGACAGAACAATAATTGTAGTGCTCTTAACACTTACAGGTCAGATCTTTTCATCTTACTTGCAGTGAACAAATAGTACTTTGAAAGTACTGTCCAATTAATAGCAACTAAAAAGCTGAATAAATCAACACTTCTGTGGACAAAATAAGATGTTACATAAATTACTTCTCATCTTCAAAGTTGTCTGCAGACGAAGCTCATTAAAAACAGTTTTATGCCAGTGCCACTCCCTTGATGTCAGCTAAATTATTCCCAACGCGTATTTGCACGTGTGATTAATGTCAGACCTAATAACCAGCTAGTAACAGTGAAAATCCATAAAACTTTCTTCTGTTTCTTTCTAGGAAGCACAAAACTTGCAGAGGGTGCAATGTAACTTAAATTACAGTAAACCACTAGATTCAGCCTCTTTCCATTTTTAGCATCAGCTGGAAGTTTCACAGTAACACAGGCTTCAATGGCAGAAATTCAAAATATAAAAGTTTGGTAAAAGGGAAAAAATAACTAATATTGGTGATTGAGAAAGGGGAAGAACAATCTTAAAGATGACTGCTTCTGCAGAAATAGTTCACTTGTTATAATAAATATATTTGTGTTGAAATTACATTAAAAGGTTAGATAAAATTGTCATGAAATGCATTTGACGTGATACATTTTTTTGTTAGTATTTTTATAACAATTGGAAAGTGGAATTGAACTTGGTCAGAATGGAACAAATAGCAAAACCTCCTTTACAGAAGTAAATTAGAACACAAAAATGAAATTGAAAATTCAAAGTGATTACAGTTCCATTCCAAATATAATAAGAAGATTGAAAGAAAATTGAGAAAAGTGTTTCACAGGTCAGTGACATCTCATTGCAGTTTTTCAATAAACTATCGGTTGTATAAGGATTGTGTTGTCATAAAAAACCTGTTGCTGAGAATTTCTCTAAATGGACTCAGTAGAAAAGAGCAAACTAGAAAGAGAACCTTATGCACTGAGGTGGTGTCTACCTAACACTAACAGGCTATGGAGATTTGTTGTGCTGTTGCTTCCCAAGACATGGAAGAAGACCCAGAGTCTGTGGCAGGTGTGTAAGTCCCCAGGCCATATCAGTGCCAGCAAGGGGCTGTGCAGGTCAGTCCCCATCCCAGGTGGCAGCTGCATACCCTCAGAGACATCAGGTCTGTGTGTGCTGCTGGGGGAACGGCAAGGGACTCTGTCACATCTGCCCAGGGGTCACTGCCACCAGTGTGGCTCCCCTGGGGAGCCAACAGCCAGCTGGGCTCCACAGGGGCCACTGGGAGTGACTGTGTGTGTGACAGGGTCTGTGTGACAGGGACTGTGTGTGTGTGACAGGGACTGTGTGACAGGGACTGTGTGTGACAATGTCTGTGTGACAGGGACTGTGTGACAGGGTCTGTGTCTGTGTGACAGGGTCTGTGTGTGCCACGGACTGTGTGTGACAATGTCTGTGTGCCAGGGACTGTGTGTGACAGGGACTGTGTGTGACAATGTCTGTCAGGGTCTGTGTGCCAGGGTCTTTGTGACAATGTATGTGTGACAGGGTCTGAACATGCCCCATGCAAGTACCTGCTTCTAATAACAGCCTTACTCTATTAATTGTAAAGCTTAATTGATAGAAGTTGCTCTAATACATTTTCACTGGAATCTGTCTCTCTGACTCACTCCCTTACCAGGAAAAGGAGAATTTACAAGCATGTTTGGATGCTCTAAATGAGATCAGGACTTAATCTCCTGCATATCCTTATGTTGTATTGCACTGTCATGGTTCTATATTGCACTGTTAGAACCATAATAGTGTAATACAACACCCTTACATGCATTATAAAGTATTTTTTCAACATGTAATTTTGTTTTTTATACAACTTGTCTCTGAAAATGTACTCAAATAAATGGGTTTTTCACACTTTCATTACAAGTACTACAAACTCCAAGACACGATCAGCTCAGATCTCATATGTGATGCATGAAGAGACTCCACTAGCCTCATAGAGTGAGATTTCTCTGAATTCTGTAATTCTGGCTTTAAGTGATTTGTACCCATACACACTGCCACAATCTCCAATAACTGTTCAAAGCAAAATATACTTTTAAATATCTCTCAACAGTAGTATCCCACAAAACAACTCACTATTAACTTCATTGTTGCTCCATTAAAAAAAACACACAAAGAAAAAAATCCCAACTAACCAAAAAATGAAAGAAAAGAAAAATTAAATAGTAAAGAATCATATTTTTAGATGCACAGTATAGAAATCTGATTTTTCATGAGAGGGAAAGAGACATTTTTTGTATAACTGCAGACTGACAACTTTTTTCTTCCTTGTACAGCAATATCTTTTGCCACTGATTTCACACAGGCATCCCTGAAGTTTTTCCCAATTAACACCTTCTTCAATTTCCAAACATTCCTAGACTGGTTTTTACAAATGTATGTGAGACTGAGCTGCTGGCTCTTAGAGACACAAGTAATTCAGAGAGCAAGTACTTCTTCCTCAAGCTACCTGCATGTATGCCCTTTTTCTTTGCAAAAATTTAATGATGGCTGATTTTCTCTGGAAAAGGAAAGGAGAAAGAACTTGTCTTAGAAAGCCTGTATTGTAGCATAAGAGAAGGAGGCGATTTCCTTACTCAATTTCAATGCCAATTACCAAGCTGTGAAACTTACAGCTCTCACTGGGAGCCAGCACCTGCCAACTGTCACTAGACCAACAGAGAGAAGAGACACAGTAATGTTTTCATACACTTCTGCAGTCAGAATTAACAAAATAAAACAAAATAATTTTTAAAAATCTAACCAAAACACTATTTGCAAATGTCTGTAAAATGGTAAGAGAGTATTTCTAAAAGTCTGCAACAAATATTTCTGCTTTTATATCCCACTGCACTGTGAAAACACTGTCAGCAAATTTTTGAGCAGTCTTAATGCAGACTAGAGCAAAATCAGACTATTTGTTTTAAATTGTTGATGTGAATTTAAACTCATGCTAACAACTTCAGACTGTAGAATAGAACAAGCTAGGCAAATTAAGAAATGTGTGTTTGCCCTTGTTAGCTACTGCCTCCTCTGACCCAGCTTCTCATCACTCCCTAGCCTGAGATGTGAGATTACATATACCAAAGTTCTCAAGCCATCAAGAGAGCTTCCAGGGAAGTTGAAAGAACAAACCAGGATTAAAGCCTGGTTTTCAAGTTTTAATGAGCCCTGAATTCGGAGACAAGCATGAGTACAAACAATGTATCAAACTGATATAACCAGCAACAGAAAATTTTGCTATTTTTCAGGAAGACTAAGTTTTAAAATGTCACCCAAATGCACACACTGGCTTTTTTTCATATGTACTAAACAAACTCCCAGGTAAAGAGCCCATAGAATAGGAATAATGAAACCAGAATCAATAAAATTACCCTGTATACTGAGAGATATAAACCCACAAAAATAAATATCCTTTTTACATAAGTGCTTAGCAACATCCTGAAGGATTTTTTAGAGGAAGCACAAGTGTCTGTGTTCTGTGAAGTTACTCCCAATACCTAAATATTGATATTCTACACTATGGTAAACATCTTCAACTAGAGAGAGCTCAGTTCAACCCCCAATTTGCATCTGGATGATAAAGGTTAAAGGACTAATGTTAACAGCTAACAGAAAGTCCTGTCATTTAAATTCATCTATTTTTAACTCTGAATTTTGTGTTCTGACAAAACTTTCAGATGAGGAAGATCAACTGACAAGCAAAAAATACTGAGAATGTGTATTTAACAACTGATTCTCCCAGAACAGGCAAGAATTAGCCCCTGGATTCTTTGGAGTGATTACCTATATTTTATGAAGCTGAACTGAAATTTCCCTCCTGGTACATCAACATTTCAGAAATTTAATTTAGTAGCTAAACATATAGCCATATTTCCTTTTAAATTATTTTATTATCTTGGATTATAAGAGATCCAAGATAAATGCCACATAACTGCCCTTTGGCTGCTTGCACATCCCATCAAACAGCATAGCATCTAACCAGTACCCACACAATAGATGTTTTACCTTTTTAGAAAGGTACTTGGTACTTACAAAATAAGTTTAATACCCCCGAACATCTTTGAAAAATAGGCCAAGAATATCCTAAATGTTTGGAGTACTTTAGTTTAGACAGTCACAAACAAGTATCAAAACTACCTAGAAGCATGCTAACCTTAACAAGCAGCTATCTAGAGACAGGTACTCAACTGCTAATAATAAAAATATAAAATGGAATAAAAATTGCATTGCGAGATGTTTTATATCTTTCACTGTCCTTATTTTAATCCAGTTTTCCTTCAGGTTGGTCTGGAAAGAATACGTGAAAGCTGATTATTTCTGTTACATAAAATATGTAGGTGCTTTGGTAGTATTAAATAATCACAGAACAGTAAATTCTGACCTGTTTTCACTGTTTTACGTGGTGTACTAGAATTTTTTTGACTGTGGCCAAAAAACCACATATATTCCTTTCACACTCTCCTTTCTTCTCTTGGCACTTGTACCACACCAGAGTGCTTGATATTTGTTGGGTTTGGGGGGTCTGGTTTGCTGATGCTTTTTAAAAACAAAAAACCACACAACACACACACAGGAAACCTTAGTGACAATTTGTAGGCTTTATCTAATCACTGTCAGTTTAAATACTATGTTAGCAACAATGCCAAGGATAAGATCAGCTAAAAATATTTAGTAGGTCACAAAAGCCTGCTACGTGAATGTAAATAAAACTGAGGTAATATGTAAGTATATGGTAATGCACTGAAGTATATTTCCTTCAGAGTTGTCCTAGTTAAAAAAACCAGCTACCCTGTGCTTCCTTTCAGTACATGCATAGGCAAAGTCTGGATTAAATGAAGATGCTGTAACTTCAGATACAAACATCACATTTGACTGGAGTTAACCCTTCTGAAGAAAAAAAAAGAGCCTTTTTATCTTTAGAATGCTTCAAATAAGATCTCATAGAAATGAGACAAAACAGGTTTTATGGTTCAGCCACATTTAAGACTGGGTCAGCTGGTTTGTAGAGAACCCACAGAATGTATTAGTATAAAAGAATGTGAGCGGAAGTGGCAACAGCTGTGCTTTATTACAAACCTGAGGCTGTTTTAACTACAAAACTTTCTTTATGCCTTTAGGTTTCTGTAGCAGTCTCTGCCATTCTGAGCAGCAGATAAATAAACTCCTATTTTCACAACAACAAAATACTTGGTTTAATCAAATTTGTTTTTTTCTGTGTTTCACCTATACAGTTAAGTGAAAATTAACCCTTTTTCTCAAATATACCACTTTCCTTTATGCTCCAAAATCACATTTTGGAATCACCCAGCTTAATAAGAAATGAACCAAAAAATTGCTGGAAATAAAAATGCAGTCATGTCTTTTTTTACTCAAACTTCTTTAGTTATCTCAAGTATTCTTAGCTAATAAAACACAGATCACCATCACTTAAAAACAAAAAACTACTTAATATTTTAAAACAATTATCCACTCTACTAACCCAGAGGAAGAATTTATATTGTTCTTGCTCCTGTTTCATAGTCAATATGAAATTTCCAAGAAGAAACAGGGAGAAATACTTCAGTCCAAGAAATTCCTTAAGTAATGACCCATTTTTTGCACATATTGACAGAAGATCCACAGAAGAATAAGAAGCATCATCTACCAAGTAAATGTACTTGTTCATTTCAGTAATACAGTGCAATTAAGTCAAAGTAGTTTTACACTGACATTTTAATAATGGAATCAGCAACTTCTGAACTCAGCTCTTCAAAATCATCCTACGTGAAATTATCTACTTCTCTTTCGTTTTTGGAAGTATTTAATAGAGGTAACTTTCTTCTTCAGTTCACTATCTTCAAACAAATAGGAGTGCATGGGAGGAAAGACCTTATATGCAGATATGTTTGAGTATATGAATGTAAGTTAATGAATAGTGACTGGATGAGGTCAATATGTCAAATAAGACAGTTAAGTATTTTTTTCTATTAAGAAATTTATTTTAATAATTTTAATTAGGTTTTTCCAGTGCTTTCCAGCACTCTTATTTTATAAATACCAGCTACTTAGAAGGAAATTAATTCTTCATCTAAACTCCTATATGCTTACACATATAATCTCTTTATAAAAATACAAGAATTATCAGGTAAATTGGTTGTGATAGGAATTACCACATACATACATTTTGCACTTAATGCATGAATAAAGTTTGGAAAACTCTACTTTTGAATGGGGCAGATCAACATCAAGAAATGAAAGAGGCAATGAACTATTATGATGAGGCAAAGGAATTAAGATCTTATTCAGCATTTCCTGAAAACTCTGAGAATAAACCTTTACTCCTACACTGACTAAAAAGAAACCCCAATTAAATAAAGAACCCACAGCCGAAGTATCCGAAGAATCCATCTAACAAGGCCTGATGCAAAACTGAAACAGAAAATGTTTCAACAACAAAGTGTATCACCCCAGATGTTCAGACTGAAAGTCAGCACTGGCACTGTTCCAATAGTTGCCCTTCAATGCTTTTGTTTGGGTTTTGTTTGCTTGTTTTACAGTACTTGCAGAGTACTTATGTCAAGAAAGAAATTAAAGCAATCAAAACCAAAATCATACATAATTTTTAAAGTGCAGTAAGTGCTGAACTTCCACCTTGATTTCAAAAACAATCTATTACAGTTAAGTTGTAGACTAATTCTACCATTGTGATGGCCTGTTCATGCATTTCTCAGGGATATGGCTACCCACAGTCTAAGTGGCAGAACTGGATACTTCTTCAAAATACGTTAAAAATTTCTGAAAAATTGCAGTCAGGAAAAGTCAGAAGGAAAAGGTATAATAAAAATACAGAGCAAAGAGAGTTCAGGAAGTGACAACAAGAAGGCAAAAAAAGGAGTGTTTCAGAATGCCTGGCTTCCCAAGATCTATTTCAACAGCAGCTGGTCTCCCTGGGTGCTCCTTTGTAATGAAAATCTGAAGTGGAAACGGTTCAATATTCCGAAGTTCATTTTTATAAAAGAAGTAAACTGTAGACTGCTGATGAAAGGGAAGCTGGGCTTCTGGCAATAGTAGAAAAGAGAGATGACCTTATTCTTCAGAAGAAGACATTCAGAAAAACAAAAAAAAGTGTTATTTCTAGCTGCTCTTTCTCATTTATCTTAATTATTTTCTTTTTGCTTTACTCAAAAATGATCATAGTGAAAAAATGCAATGCTTTGTCTAAAGTACTACTAGCAGAAAGTCCACACTTGTAGAAAAAGCAAGCCTTATCAACAGGTATGTTATCCTTCTAGGCACTTTTACAAGTTTGCTAACAATATTTGGTAAAGGAAAGTACAGTCTTGCTCTACAACATACACATATTTAATCTATTTTTAACTTTATTTAAGGTCTTATCAGTGAGTAGCTGGCAGGACAACTGATTGCCTTTATCAAAACAAAGTCAGATTTATTCCAAGTTTCAAAGAAAGCATTCTAGTTCGAAATACAGATATCCAGAAGGAAGTCTTCATCAAGAAATGTCTGAGGTATATGACTGCTTCTGTCTTCTCACAGAAGAAAAAAAATTGCTTTATTTCTCCTAAGCTCTGATGAATCTTAAACATGAAAAGTCTCAAGAAAAGACAGTGAAAAACAAAACTATATGTGAAAGGTTAATTTATGGTATTCATCAAATTAAGACAGCTTTCAAAAAGTTACATATTCATCACTGCATCACATATTAATTGAATTGTAAGTAGGCACTAAAAAAAATCAGTGCTTTTACAGTACACAACAATTTAAAATTACATGGATTTCTGTTCTGATGGTGGAAAATACAAAATTTCCCATCTCACTGAAGCTGATGTGTTAGAACCAGTCACTCTTCTGTTGTCCCATCCCTCTGGTTAAGAGAAGGCACCAAGTTATCTCCCCATTCAGTAAGCACCAATCATTCCCAGAAAGATTAGCTCCGCAACTAGGAACAACATTGAGACAACATGAACAGCCTGTTCCACTTAGCAGCATCTGTGTTTGTTTTAAACATTTACATGTGGATTTTGAGTATGAGATTTTGCATGAAAAAATATAATTTTCATAAAGAACAGTTGTATTAATAGATCCAATTCTTTTTCTCTATGAACTTAAAGTTGAAGAACTACAACTTGTTGCAGCATGAGTGTTAACTGATGAAGCTACTGAATCCTGCTACAATCTCCCTGAAAACAAACCTATAATAAAACATCAAGCCTAACTAATCCACAGCAAATCAGTAGTGCATTTAAATACAATTACCAGTAGAAACTATAAATGGAATTCAGTCTGTAACATTATTTCATTCACAAGTTGAATATTTTGTCTGTTGGCACAGCTGTCCTTTCCCTTTCAGAAAGTACTGTTCAGACTGTATGTTGACTTTCTCCCCCCACTTCCCGAGAATTACAGAATAATCTCACAGGAAATTTTGTAAGAGAAGTCAGAATAAGGGATGTCATAGGATAATTCATATTGTAAGGGACGTCAGGAGGTTTGCAGCCCAACCTCCTGCTGAAAGCTAAGACATTCGGTCAGGTTACTGGGGGCTTTATTTTTGCAGTTTTGAAAGCTTTCAAGGAGAGAAACTGCACAACTTCTTTGAGTAACCTGTTCCAATGCTTGACTGAACATATAAACACCTCTCTTTGATTTTTACAAACAAATTAAATTTAGCAGCTGGTAAGCTGAAGTGCATTGCTCATATTTTATGGAAAAGAAAACAAATTTCATGCGAATCTAATGCAGCAGTAAATTCAAGTCCGTGTCTAACAACTCTGAGTACTGGCTTGACTAGGAATCACTAATAGTAATGCTTCTGTTCAATTCTTGCTGAACTGGAGAAAACTGAATTGCCTATGGTAAAACAGATGCCTCCAATATATAAAAAGATCACTCATCTCATGACGAAATCCTGATCTCTGTGCTCCAAGCTAACTCATTTGCATGGGACCAACATATAATCTGTCCACTATGTGTCAATTATGAAAACATCATGTAAATAAAAGTAAAGAACTTGCCAAATATGTATATTTCTAATTCTTCATTTTAACATACTGCATCACATTAATTATTCTGCCTGTAGTGCTAACCGTAGCTCAACCATGTTCCTTATTTCAGACACAAGAGCTACTAAGTTATTGCAAATACTATTTTACCACATCCAAGACTACCTTATGTAAACAAAACCACTATGGTGCAGTGGTAACTCTACCAGTTTTATCCAGATCTCAATTCAGTGAGATGCTTACATCATCTTTTTGTAAGTATTTGTCTCAAGAGGTTGCAACAAATCCTTGAGATGAAATTAAAGAAATTAGTATGAATACAAACAAAACCCAAACCATCCGTTATTTTATTTGCCAGCACAGAACCCTGCAAAACTCAGCTGATGTAAGCAAAAATAAAGGATATGCTACAGTCAGAATTGCTGATTTCTCTGCATATTAGGACTATTGAGGTTGCTTAGCATTTCTATAGTTTACTACTACTTACAACTTTGTCTAAGTGTCCTGTGTGTCTTTGCTTTCTGCCAATGCATATAAAACATATAATTACATGCCACATTGAAAAATTTAATATTTCATTTTTTGAAAAGGAACAATGGAGGAAAACAACAATAATTTTTCTTCAAAAATGTTTGTGACTATGGCTTGAAGCCATCAGCACAGATAGGCTTCGAGTTAATGCTATGCTCTTTCATTTATCCCTGAAACTGTAACAAAGACCAACTTCTAAGAAGAAAGTACTGTGTTGTTTCAGTGAAGAACAAAAGTCACCTTACAGTCTCTGAAGAGGAATAAAAATTGAGAGCAATGTCTGCTTAAAGCACAGAAGAAGTGACTAGAGACTGCAGAAAGAAAGTCTCCTTTCTTTCAGACTGGGCTGACATAGCAAATCAGGATGAGGAGGCTCCAAGGAATAAAGGAAAGTAAATGGAAGGAAAGCTGACAGGAGAAAAGCAAGGAGACAGAACTGGGTGAGATACGAAAGCAAAATCTGGAATGGTCAAGACCAGGAATAGCTAAAACACTGAGACTGACTACAGGACAATAAAAGTGCTGTCAACAGGATACATATAAATGATGAAGTGAAAAGGACTGTGCTTGCAGAATTCTAGCAGAAGAATGCACCACAACATATTTTAAAGCCTATAGTACAAAGGACTTCAGTTTTCCACCACTTTTCCACTACCTGAGCAAATGCACTACAAGTTACGCCATTCAGTTTTACCACTGCTGTACATAAAAGGGACTGCACTCTTACAATACCACTCATGGGGATAAAAGGTCAGGAGCTTTTTGCAAAGGATTACACTTCTCCATCTCTCTTTGTAACTAACCACTATAGGTCCAATACAGTACAATAGGAAACTTACCTGGAAAATTGAAATTTTTCTGCATTTTCTTGGTTTATTGTTTGTTCGCTTGTTTGGTTTTTTGAATTTGCTACAATTTAATTTTCTAGATTTTAAGGACATCTATGGGACACGTATGCACATTTTACCTCACAAACAACACAAAAGAACATTATTAAGGTTACTAGATTAAGCACTCAAAAGGTGAAAAATGACAAACTGTTGTCTGTGCAACCATAATTAACTTCCCTTGAGTGTGTTTGGCTTTTTACAATACTTAAAAAACCATGTGCTTCTTATTCAAAGTTACCTTGCCCCTGAAGATGATATAGAACTTAAGGCAGGTATGACTTTTTTTATCTACTGAAGAACTGAGCTTGCACAAAGAAAAAGAGACAGGGGCTCTGCAATATGCCACAAAGACTTTAACGGCTAACATTCTCTATTGTAGTTTCCCTCATTCTCCTTATTGTTATGCAGCAAACCATTTAACCTAAAACTTCAGTAGTTTGTAATTAACTATAAATTCCTCTTTTTCCCCATTTACTCTGCAGATACACTCACAGGACTGTTACAAACAGCAGTAACATGTATAACTTGAGTAAACATATTTACAAGAATTGTAGAAATTTCAAACTCGACATCAAAAATGAGTGAATACTTTTCACCTAACCTTTGTGCCTTTCCTCACCATCTGTAGAAGTGATGTCTCAACTTAAGTAGTGTTTGATAAACTACTGGTACTTTGTGGGGCATTCTGTTCACATAATGATAAGCACTTTAGCAAAGCTCATACTGATGTTTTAAGTTCTGTTCTCAAAGCAGAGCTGAGTAACACTGAATAAATAAATCATGGGCTCACAAAATGATCAATGAAAAATACTGAATTCTCTTAAGTGAGCTCAATCTATCCCATGCAGTGGAAGACAGGATTCCTGTGGAAAAAGAATAGTATGTGATCATGTAATTAAGACCGTATCAGAAGTACATGTTCAAAAAGGAACTTAAAACCTCTTTGTTCCACAACCTTAATAATGTGGGATTTCTCCACAAAAGGTATTTAAGATACTGAATTTAAAATGCTATAAAATCAAGTAGGTTCTTGCATTACCATGAAGTTTTGTTGAGGTTGCATTACTTTTTAGCACCTCTCAAAAGTGAAACTGGAAATCACTGCTGGTTTAGAACAGCATTGCAGATAATACAAATATGGACCAGGACAGAAGTGTTTTGCTTAGGTTATTTTTGCTTTTTGCAACATTTAAAGATGGAAAATATTTTTTTTTTAAATAATGTCAACTACCACCAAAGACAAAAACAAAATAACTGATAACATGTAACAAGTAACACATATTTGGATGTAAACGATCAAACAAAAAATTCATACTACCAACAGTTTTAAGAAACATTAAGGTGAGCTCATATTAAAGAAATTTTGGTGCATTATTATTTATACAACATGGGCCAAAGATCATCCTTTCACAGAGAACTGTACAGTATTTGCACCACAAGGACATTTAGAAGTTACTAATGGTAGACAAAAAAACGTGAGAATTTTTATAACTACAAATTATTTCAGAAAGCTTTCCGCTGTCTTATGTAATTTCAAGGCCTGTGTTCATGGTTTTTACTGGTTTACAAGTAATTCTATACAAAAGAGTTAAACTAAATATTATACTTGTTAATACTTTCTTTGATACAGCCACCTCTGCACAGGTAGCAGCATTTTAAAGGCGTATTTTCCCCTACTAATAATTACATAATGGCTTATTTTTAAAACGTTAACAAACCCTTTTTTATGTGTTTTACTATAACGGTATTATAATATTGTTATATAACTATGACTATGCCAGAATATAACACTCAAAAACATTCACAGCTCAGAGGCCACAGTTTACTTTCATTACTAAATGGAGCACAGTTGATTAATTGCATAGATAATCTGCCGTAGATTTCATAAGCAGAATTAAACAGCGCTTCACAGAGCAGCTGCAGTTCCTGAAGAGCCGCTCAGCGAGGTGCAGCTCAGGCGCGGCACCCTCGGGCAGGCTCAGCTTTTCCAGGTGCCTTTAGCGGAGCTCAGCAATGGCATTTCTGCCCTCACCAGCAGGTTACCACAGCCGCTCCCAATTACTACATTTACGGAAACGCGGCACTGAAAAAAGGCGTTATTAGCATTTTACAAGGAGAAAAAAAGTGAAACGTTATTATTTTTATCGGAAGGTGGACTGAAAAAAAAAATAACCAAAAAAACCCACCCACTTTTTAGCCCGTCACCACTAAACACACCTAAAACGCAGATAAATCAGCATACGGCGCAAGGCACATAGACCGTGGTGCTGAAATGATGCGCTGGAAGACCACGGCACGGACGCGTTTCTACACACGCTGCCAAAATCCATACGTGCGCCGTGGGAAACGGAGAGGAACCGCGCACGAGGCTTCCCCTGCGGCACCATCCCGGTCCCTCGCCAGCCAGCATCCCCACTTTCGGCAGCCCGGGGTGCCGAGTAATTCCCGGGGTGCCCAGCGGGCAGGCGCCCTGGGAGAGGGCGGCTTCCCCCTGCCCGCCCCGCTTCCCGTGCCGGGTAAGGGCCGCCGCCCCCGGCCGCCGCGAAGGAACGGGTTCCACCCCGGGCCGTGGCGGGGCTCTGGGCTGCCCCGCACCTGCCCGGGTTCCCCCGGCCGCACCGGCAAACTTGTGACTCCCCGCCGCCGAGGGGACCCACCCGGGGCGATGCCCGCTCCCCGGGACCGCGCGGTGCCGGTGGCCGCGCGCCGCTCCCTCACTGCCGCTCTAACGCGGGACCCCGCTGCGCTGCCCGGGCGGGGGGCG